>SZYD01001408.1:0-62728 GCA_009363875.1 Mikania micrantha
TCGCGTATGTAACTCAAGATCAACTCAACTATCTGAAAATTTAATATGTGATCGTGTTCATAAATACAAGCGCTTATTGATATTGAATGTTCGTCTTGATTCAATTTAAACCCATAGATGTTTTATTAACTTAGTTCATTTGTTTAGGTTAAACGAAACACCAACGATTTCATTAAAAGATCATTATTTATATGTATTCTAACTTATTAAATTAAGCCTTTTCATAAAGATAACTAGTTGTGTTATCTTATATAGGTTCCCGAATATATGCATTCTAAGGTGATAATCTTTATGTTGCTCACACATACCGCACACCTATATTTATGTGTATGCACATGTATATCCGCATGCATGCTTTATAAATGTTAACATCATGTCATCTAAGTTATCATTATACAACTTAGGTTTAAGGACTCAATTTTTACAATTTATGATTATTAAAACAATGTGGCAACTAGAAGTTTCTTGCATACATGCATGTGTTTTCACATACTCCATATGTATATAATTCGTGTCCCCTATTTACCCTTAAACCCTTTGTTAAGTGAACCTAGGTCGGGTTTCCCTTTTGTGGGCAGCGAACCTATGGCGAAACACATCCAAGGTTCGGCTCATTGAAGAAGGTTCGTGGGTTCCTAAAGCAAGGTTTGCGGCTAGAAGGTTCTGCGGCTTGTGGGTTCGCCAATTCAGGAAGGTTCGTGGCTAGGGGATTCTGCTCAACCCAGTGAAGGTTCGGCTCCCATTGGGTCCAGGTTCGCCAACCAAAAGGTGTGCCAAGGGTTCATGTAGCAGGCAAGGTTCGGCCCCCAGCTTCCGCCCAGGAGGGTTCGTTCATGGCTGCATCCATAGGTTCGCCGACCTGTAAAAAGGTTCGGCCACCTGCTGAGCATGGGTTCGCGACCAGCTGCTCAATTTCATCATCGTCATCATCTAAAATCTTTGATTATCAGGCTGGCCTACGACTCCCATTCACACCACCTATATGCGTTTTAGGGTTTTATACATGATTGAACCGGTTATAGCTACCACAATTTTAAGAACCATGACCCGACAACAAAACCGCAACTAAACATCTAGATTTACCTCGATCTGCTGGTCAAGCGACAAGTTCTTTGTATCCCCTTGTAGCTCTGTTTCACGCGGTCGTTTAGAGCCAAAGATCATGCGAATCCGTCAAGGAATGAAGATTTTATTGGTAGAGAGAAGATGGAGGTAGTGAGGGTGACGAAAATGGAGATGTAGAAGAGAGATGAGCTTGTGAAATGTGAGGAAGAAGATGGAAAATCTCTTCCATATATCGCGTGTCTCCCTCCGTGTCCGGTCTCGTTTTTATCGCGATGAAAATAAATAAAATGCTCGGTTTTTAAACGTAAACATATTTAAACATAAAATGTTTAGATAAGAAGGTTTCGTTAATTAAATTTATTTTAAACCATTTTTATTTCGCAAAAATGATCTCGTTTAATATGCGTTAATCATTACTAATTTACACAGTTCTTTTTCGTAAACATAATTAAAGTCTTTTTAAATAAACGTGTTTTCTTTGTAATAAAATAATTTTAAGAAATCATTTAAATAAGTGTTTCCGTTTATTTTCGTTAAATCAATAATTTAATAATTAAATATATTCGAACCGATCCAAGTTGTGATTCCTACCAAATGTTTTAAGTTTTCTTTATTAAATTAATATCGTTTGATATTTTTTTAATTATCTCGTCGAAACGCGTTACTTACGTATGTATTCGTAAAGATCGTCACCTTTGCGAATCCGACGCTCGTATCGTATTTCGATTTGATTTAAAATTCATGGAATATTCGTTTCAGAATATTATTCTTAATAATTATATTCGTGTGAATCGTCACCCACGCGAATACCTTATTGAGTTAATATTTCTGAATCAATATTCGCGTTTAAATAATGTTCGTAACCTCACATCGCGTAATTAATTCCCATTATTCAATAACTTTAATAATTATCATTTCCCAAACCAAACCCCACTAAACCCTAGTCACTGACACATCCATGATAGACCGAAATATGCATATTTATAGGGCATATGTAAGGTGTCAGTCGCAACTGCCTACCACCGCCACCGCTATTTCGATAAACCATGTCCATGGGTCCTTGACTATGTTTAGTAACCAGACTCTAACAAACTCCCAGTTCCATCCCAAATCCATTCTCAGACCAATAATCCATCATCATCAGTAATAAGTAACTGCGATAAACACTACGAGTCTGTTTGGTTGTATCACAACTAAACTTCCCGTGGTTTACGCGTATAATATATTATAAACATGCATACCGTAACAGTGATAATATCAGTAATGAAAATTATTATTTAATAATTACAAAATCTCAGGTCGTAACAGTACAATCGTACGACTGTACGGATGTACGAACGACCGGAAGTACAGTGATGTTACAATTAACATGATTTATGTGATTATTGATATCCTTGAATTGACTAGGTGTAAGAATACACACCAAGTATTAGTAATTGAGCACCAATTGATTTGATTGATATGGTTTACTCGAAATTGTATATTGAATTGACTAGTCTAGCCCTTGATCAAGCTGCTGCTTCTACTATCAATGTATTATTGATGCTTATATATAGGGTACACCGCAGCCAACCCACCACACCACTAATACTTTGATAGCATATCAACGTCTTCCAAGGCTAACAAAAACTTTAAACAAGCTTGAATATGTGTTGGAGGCTTTGACTAGCTTTTAAGATTTGTATTGGTATGCATCATAATCTAATCATAATGTCTTCCAAAAGATAATAAACTAGATAACTCTATATAATTTGGATATCATCATAATATGGATCTTAATATCCTTAAAAAAACCCAAAAACCATTAATTAACTACGCATTAATGTGTAACATTAAGAACACAATATGCATGCTTGAAGGGAGAGACTGGATATTGGTTTAACATGCAAAACTTGTTTTCTTGTAAAAATAATATTTCTAAACAAAATACTTATGTATAAAGTAGTAAAGATTGACTAAATTGTTCATCAAAATGTTAAAAACTGCAAATTACATGTAAAGAAATATACATCATGCACACACAAATTTGAGGGTCGACATTTCTTTTAATTTTAAATAATTCAAATTAAAAAAAATGGTAATAGTGTTACAAACCTATAAAAAAATTCCAAAAAAAATTATTTTTTTACATAATTTTTGTATTGTTTTCACGGTTTTCTCACTAAAATAGAGTTTTCATTTTATTAATTTTCTATATATATATATATGCTTATGTGTATATATGCACACAAAGAATACACAAAGAATACAATTAAGGCAAATTAATCTAATAATGATTATTATTAAGTTCGGATATCTACAAGAAGTTTTATTAATTATAATTATCAGAGTTTGACAATTGATAGAATCTATGTTGGGTTTCAAACTTAAAAAACTTCTATAATTATTGATTAAACAAATAAACAAGGTTATAAAACATTAACTATATAATATCAACCCAAAGTTATTAACGATAAAGACTTGATTAAAATAAACATAATATGTGTGAGGACGCATTACATCATGTAACAACCAATTGTGTCGATAGGAGCATAAATCAAGACTATATGTATTAATCAAGGATATGCATTAAATTATGAACATGATCATGAACCTAATTTAATTGGAAAAAGTTATACTATCACACACATGCATGCAACTCGACTAGTAACGATGTGTTGCTTCTTTTATATTGTGGTGGATTATCAATTAGGATACAACCGTTACCGATTACACATATGAGTTTCGTGACCTCTCTTCTGCTTACTTTGTTTTGGACTAAAACATGCTAAATGTTTTATAAAACTTATCATGTGTTAATTAAATATGAGTGATTACTATCACTTAACTCGTAAGACTACACTATTGTTTGTTTAACACAACCATTAACTTTGGTTCAGCCGATTGATCGTATGGGTAGTATTACTTGGAGGATCCCCGGCCCACGCATCGCGTCACACCCCAACCTATGACGGAATACATCGAGATGTGATGTGTAATTGTCCAAAAGCTCGTGGTGTTATATGTAAGTTTCAATAATTAAAAATCTATTTAATTCAAACTATAAATCCATTCAAAGTAACATTCAAACTATAAATTCAAACATAATTCAAGCATAGATGATACATTGAAAAAAAATTGTTTAATATGAACTCAATTATATTGTTCAAACTATAAGTTAAAAAAGTAAACAATTTGAATTTAGGAATAATAGTTTACAATCATGTTTAATTTAAAAGTGAATAAAAGATATATTAAGTATCTGAATGATTGATTTAAAATGTTTCTAGAAAAACTATTATACATCTATATTTGTTAAATTGTTATCAAATAAGAATTTTTAATATAATAATTTACCATTATATATTTTATTAAATAAAATCTAAGTATTTAAAACGCTATTACACAATTTATAAGTTTATATGTTTTATAATATATAAGAATTATTATTTTCTAATGATATAAGTTAAGATATTTATAGACCATATTTAGATTATTTTTGGAAAAGAAAATATTTTATGTGTTTTCTAAAATAATTTATTGTTTTGTCTTTATAAACTTATGATTATAATATGAAAAAAATAAAAAATATCGAAAATATTTACAAATATCTTAATTTAAACCTTATATTATGTTGTTTCGTAAACAAAATATAATTGAAAAAATATATGCATTTCTGGAATAATAATAAAAATGATCAACAGATTTAAAGAATTTTTTTATAAAAGTTTTGCTGTTAAAAAATCACCCAAAAATGCTTGATTTAAAAAAAAAAAGAGTTTTAGCAATTCAATATGAGTTTTTTACTCGTGACTCCTACCTAGCCTAGCATCTTACCGCTAGACTGGGAGAGGACTGGTGTCATTAAGGCCATTCGTTTTATTCATATATTCATCTTCAAATGCACGCCCAACCGATAGAACCCTAATTCCAATCGTAATCAAATTCGATCGAATAGATGTTTGTGAGCTTCAAAAAGCATAAGGCTTTTGTTCCTATGATTAAGATGAGTAGATTGAAGTAGCTAGTTACCTCATTGATGATAAGTTCAATGGATATCGAGGTTAACTTAGTTCTTCGAGAGGTGATAGTTTGATCTACTGATTTAGACGATCTCAGGGGATGTTCTTACACTCGTTCGAATCATAGGACGATGGTATAATGTTTGGTGTATTCATTTTGGTATTATGTTACTGTTTCTTACCGATTGTTAGTCTAATTTTCATATCGAGTTTGGTTTCGTTGTTAATGCACTTCATTGACATTGAAACCTAAATTAAACATGTGTTTTGATTCGCTATTGTGACATCCGTCAACTTTAAGGTTTGACTTAACTTAACACCGTTAATATATTTAAAGTTGGCTACGACTAAACTGTCATACACTTAATAAATTTTCTTTTAAAAAAAATTATTTTAAATCTAGCAAAGTATATTTCTTTTAAAATGAATAATTTTTCATTTTATAAATTCTACTTAGCGATAAACTATTCCAAAGCGAACATCTGTGATAGCTCGATTAATGAATTTAACCAAAGTGTTTGTTTTAGCTTAAAATGATATTAAAAGTGAAGAACTCGATTTAACGAAAAAAACAGTAAATTAAAATATTAACCGGTATATTTACAGACAACAGATTATATCGGTGTTTTACCCGGTTAAAACTAACACAATTAACCAAATATCATCTAAAATAACTATTATTAATTAAAAGTTGATTATTTTAGTAAATTTTAATATTTTAATAATTTTAGAATAAAAATCGTGTATAAATAATTATACGGTACAAGATTTAACCACCATAATACCCAGTTTATATCAATTATAATTCATAAATTACCACATTATGACAAGTGCATGTAGTACATGCGTCATTTTGATGACAAGGAAGATCATAGAAAGATATCTATAAAATCTAAACACATCACTTCACAATCTTATGAAATCTTTCATTTCTCTCTCTCCCCTTCTCCTTCTACGTCCACACCACCACCACCCTACCCATCCACCATTTTCAAACCTTCAAGCTTCTTTTATTTCATCTCCATCTCCTTCAAGTTCTTGGTGTTTTTGGAAGATTCGTAGAAGTTGGGTGCAAGAACATAGCCATTTTCTTCTAATCTCATTACACTAAGGTATAACCATCATCTTCTTTTTGAGTTCTTAAATCATAAAAATGAAACTCATAATCAACCAACTTCAAAGAAATAGAAATCATAACATGGGTTTTTAAAAGATCAAGGTGATTTAGAAGTGTGTGTGTGTGTGTGTGTATGATGATGGATGCATGCAAGCCTATACATATACATATACATACATATATATGTATGTGTAATTATCTTAGAGTAAACGATGAATGCTTGCATGTAAGAATTTACATATACAAATGGATGATCAAACTATTTATTTTAAATATATGAAAACAAACATTTCTGAAATTCTGGCAGAAAATTAACACAACTTCAACAAGTCATAAAATGGAAATGACAACTCTAAAATGAAAAAACTCAGATTCCACGACTAAGTTCATTGTGTTAGCTTTCCATGCACTACTTAATCAGCTTCTAACTCGACCAAATGATGCTCCAAACAGCCTTCACAAGATCAGTGCGTGGATTTGTACCCCCTGACTTTTGCAGCTGTTTTGACTTACTTACGATCCGAATCATGAAAACTTTTCTAAATAAAAGTTGTTCATAATATATTAAAATGGTATACTAGAGAGTTGCATAATCTAACTCAAAGGTTTACTATGTCAAAAATGAATCCGAACTCACTGGATTAAATCTGTCAAAACAGAAACGTTAAGGACATATACTTGTGTGACTGTTTTGACCCATTTTCAAGGAAAATCATGAAAAGTTTTCTAAATGAAAATTGTTCAAAACACCTTAAAATAATACACTGTAAAGTTTCATAATTTTATTCCAACGATTGCTATTTTTAAATTTCATCCGAACAAGCCGGACATAATTTGTCTAAAAACAGTTTTATAAACTTTAACATTTCTACATATATATTAATTATTTTCACATATGTAAAAGTGTATATATGTCATACACATACTTGAATGATGTGATATATGTATATACTTGTAAATATGTTTATATATGTTGATATAATTAATGGGTTTTGAAGTTGCTAAGCAAAGTGGTAATTTTTCCAAAATGCGTCGTTATAATGACGAAATTTTTATAAAATTCAGCACTTAGTACTTTCAACGCATTATAACAAATATTTAAATATAAGTAAAAAAATCGTAATTACTTTAAGAAAATCCCGAAACTTAAATTAATCAAATATACAAAAAGCACAACAACAATATACGACAACACGAACCACATTAAGTACAAAAACTCAAAAGAAATCTATAATGTTTTAGGTGCCTAATACGGTACCAGTTTGGACAACATCTCGATTTCTGTTTCCAACTCAGTTTGCAAGGTGAGTTACATAGCCCCCTTTTCTTTTGTTTTTGCTTATAAAATCATCGAGGCTGGAACATGTTTAACTTTGAACTATTTTCTAGCAATTCAAACTTGTATCTATGTGGATTGCAAATCTTATCTTTTTGAACTGTTAACTTTTGGTGTCAAAACCTATGTTTCTCACCAATTATTTATAGTTGACCTTTAAATCTAAACATGTTTCAAGTACAAACTAGTGAAGCTATGAGGATCATGTAGGGCTTTTGGACTTAAAAATAACTTTGAAGTATGAACTACGAGCTTGTTTATGTTATGTTTTTGAACTACTTGTATGACACTTAATTTGGAATGTAATAAATATTAAATGTTAATAGTCGATCATAAGCTTTTGAACAGTCGCCATCATGCCCCGACGTTATTTGCGGTGTGACAGCTATCGTGATAGCAACATATATCCTTTGCAAATTCAAACGTAGAAATGCTCTTTCGTTTGATTTTAGTTGAACCGTGTGTTGTGGGATTCGAAGTTGGGAACAGGGAAGAAAAAAATAAGGAATACCATCTTGGAAAAACTGGTCCCTCGAGCTCCTAGCCTTTACCCCTAGCTTATAAGTTTCCTAAACTAGTTTCCAGCTTTCAACATTTACAATAATAGTCCCTCGACTATCCATTTTATTATTATTTTATGTAATTAACTTTGTTATAAAAATATTTTATAAAAACTCACTAGTTTAGGTTATTATGTTTAGTATAAAATAAAACTTTGTAATTAAAAATTCTATTTTCATTAAACCTTTGTTTAAATAACAACTTAATTAATTTTAAATTTTATTTGTTGTTATGATTACTAACTTACTTGTATATAACAAAGTTTATATGTAATTTACATATTTCTACAAAATACATTTTGTTATTCATTATGTTTATATATTTAATACTAGGTTATTTACCTGTGTATTACACGTATTTAATTTAAAATATTAAATAGTTAGTATTAAAATTTAGCAATTATAAAACGATATTTTTATATAAAATGATTAATTTACATATTAATAAATATTTTAAGTAATAAAAAGATAATTAAAAACTTTAATCACTATACAAATGGTATATGATCTTTTGATGTGTAACAATTGATATCTTTGAAATCACTGACACTAAAAAATTCAGTTTGAATTATATTAAAAACCAACTTTTATAAATCAATAATAGAATATTGACCACGATTCTTCAGCTTGACAAGAAATACATGGAGGCTTTGTCACATCCCAACCGTGACGGAATATGCCGGGGCATGATTTGTGCAAGATTGTGCATAATCTCATGATTTCTAATTCATAGTTTAATAATTTCAAATACCAAATTACTTTTTCTAAACAAATGTCATCACATTACAAGTTTCAAATTCAAATACAAATGAAAGAACTAAAATGCATAAGTCTTTAATAAAATACAAATTAGGTGCATCTTTCTAGATTGTCACGTAACTTTACTTTAACCTGTCACACATGTAAAGTAACTGTCAACTAATTGATAGTTGGTGAGTAACCATATTGTTGAAATAGTATAAGTGTCAAAGTATGCAAACACAAATGACTAAAAGTATGAATATTACAATTGTGCATGAATCAAGCATGTATAAGCGTGACTCTCTAAGGATTCCAAGTACCAGAATACGATTACGAATGTGATTTTAAGTAACAAGCAGTTCGAAAAGCACATAAGCAATCAAGTATATAAAATACAAATTCAACATGTTTTTACATTTCAACTAATAGGTATTACAAAGTTTGCATAATTTCAATAGGTGTAAGAGTATAAGTTTTCGAATAAGGACATGTGTGAAAGCCGTAAAGTGATGTAAAACAAAAGGGAATATGAAAACTCACTTGTGTTGCTAAGAAAACCCAATAATACAACTAAAGTTAGCTGTGCAATAGCAAACAATTGTCACCCTGCTTTGAATATAATATGTATAAGAATATGTTTACAAGTTTCTTAGCCTCTAAGCTGTGACACCCCGTAATTTCCAGGTCAGCAATTTATTTATTTAAATGTTTATTTAAATACTATTTGTATACATGGCAATAGAATTAGATTAATTTAGTGTGACACGTGGCACGACAGTACTAACATTTACACACAACAGAATAATCCAAGGGATTATCTGAAACCGCACACACGTGTCAGTAGTCACGAACGTTGGTGAATGTCAAAACATCTAAGCACAGAAACACTTCACAAGTCAATTATCGCTAATAATTGACGATTAGAGTCCAAACGACGCTCGAACAATGTGTTACAGTCGAGAAACGGGCGAAAACGGGCCTAGAACAACAAAACAAGCTTATTGGGCCTGACAAGGGGGCCAGGCGGTACGCCTGACCCAAGGCCTTCACCCTAGGCGGTACGCGCAGAAGGAACAAGGGCGTCTCTTCGCCGGCACACCCGCGCGCTACGGCTGGCACCAAGCGCCCTCGTCGGGCGGTACGCCTGGAAGCTCAGCGACGCCAAACAGATTTTTAAGCTCCCAAGATCATCATCACACCTATTTTCATCATTTTAATCGGTTTTACACGCCATAACTCGGTCAAATTCGTCTTCTACACCCAGAAACCTCCATTAACAACCATTGAAGGACCTCTTGAAGCTTCACCTTGAAGGTTTGGAGCTTGCTACCCACTTAGAAGATCGAAGGACCATCACCACCCCTTTGTTTGTCGAAGAACCTGCTATCCAGAAGATCTCAGGGCTGTAGGATCATCATCTTAAGGATTGAGAAGCATTGGAAAGTAGTACATCATCCCTTGTAGCCTAAAAACACTCACAAACACTCTTGCACACTCACAAACACACATGCAAGCTTGCTAGCCTTGCATGCACGAGTTTTTTAATCTTTAAATCTGGGTTTGTTGATGAATCTAATGTATATGATAGTCTATGAGGAGATCATGATGATATGTGACGATCCATGATAATGTGTGTTTTTGAAATGTATGATTTGGTCATGAAATGTTGAAATATTGCCATGCATGTATGATCCATGAGTGTTGGGATGATTTTTATTATGTAGATATGTTTCTTGATGATATTGGAACATGATAACATGATTAGATCTTGGGTTGATGATTAAAAATGTGATTTTATAAACCTTTCTATTATTAGTAACTTGTTATTCGCAAAATGGTGAAATGGTTGATGATATGAAGATGCATGTATGGGGAATTGCTATTACGATGTTATTTGAATGATATTGATGCTTAGAATGCGATTTGGATGTTGATTTTGGGCATATCTAGCATAGTTACTATTTTTAGTAACTTTTGTATTCAAAATATTGATAGATGATGTTAAATGGGTTATTATGATGATTTGTAACATAAAAATGGATTAGGAATGTTTAGATGGTCATTTTTATGCAAAAACTACAAAGTTACTATTTACGGTAACTTTATTTTTAGAAAAACCGATTTATAAACATGTATGATTTAAGCATACCAAGTGGTCTACTATGTTGTAACATGATGATTAGATGCTAAGATAGATGGTTTCCGACATCACATATGCTATAAATGGAAACTTTCCATTTTAGGAAACTTTTGTGTGCTAACATGATGAAAGTGACTTATATGATTCCGTATGACAATGTCCTACGTGTTAATATGATCACGTAGGACTAACGAGCATGCTAGAACTATAAAACCGTCATGCTTTGTGAACTTTCCATAATTGGAAACTTACTATAAATAGTAAGTTGTCCATATACGCGACTTGCGCGTTTTGCACACGACAAGCACTTATACGATTGCTACACGATTCACAACCGTCACACGGTTCACCAACGGGTCGTTGACTTGACACGGTCAACATCGGTCAAACACGGTCAAACACGGTCAATGTGGACCCATACGAGCAAACACAGTCATTGTGGACCGACACGGACAAACATGAACAACCGAGGGTTGTTGAGCACTAACACGAGCACAAACACAGTCGTTACACGAACTCACGTATGGTATACGATATAGGTAGCCGGTGACTGACACGCCCTTCGACGCAGGAGCTTACGCTTGCTTATTACTTTATTCATTAAGGTGAGTTTACGGCCCCTCTTTACTCTTTTCAAACGCTTTCAAATAGGGGGAGAATACTAGTTACATCGAGTCAAACATTATTACTATGACAAACATTTTTGTGTATGCTGGTTTATTGGACAAACATTAAGTGTCGAACTCGTATTAAGCCCTCACAAAGTCTTACCGTTAATGTACAAACAACGTGGTTGATTTGAATGGTTCCGTTTGGGAGTGACTAACCCCACGGGGCACAATATTGACTGAGTGTCATAACCCGTGAAATTCAGACCTAACTTACTGTGTGCACGAGACACAGTGGAGGCAAGGACAAACAAGTCTAGTTCGGTAGTGACGCACTGACACTTGGAGCCTAGGGCTCGGTACTAACATATGATGAACAGCATGACACATGTTTTCTTACTATTATGTACATATCAAAACCTGTGAACTCACCAACCATTGTGTTGACACTTTTTAAACTTGTATTCTCAGGTAACTAGCAGGCTATGGCAGCCAGGAATGCACGTAGGGGATCGAGCTAGGACCCGCATGCATTTATTTATGTCTTTCATTCAAACAATATTTATATTGGATATGTATTTTTATCAAACATCGTAGTGTCTGACAACTTATTATTTCCGCTGCACATGTCAAACATATTATTTTCCGCTGTTTAACTTATTGTATCATTTTCCGCTGCAATACTATCTAATTTCCGCTGCAAACTGATTTAATACTTCTATGGCAAACTTTGACTTGAAACGCATATAGAGTTGTTCTATATGACCTTGAGCTGTGATTCTGGCCATGTCACACCCACGTGGACTGACACCACGAGTGGGAATTTGGGGGTGTGACATAAGCATTCTAGAATATTAAGGCATATGGTACGCTTGGTCTTCTTAAGGATCGGGTTGGGTTCTTTTGACTTATTTTGTGTAAACTTTTAAAGTCATTAAAGGTAGATATCTGCCACACCTTGACCGACGACGGAATAACACCGCTGCATGACGACGACTGTTCAAAAGCTCATGATCAAATATTTAAAGTCGTAATAGTTATTACATTCCAAATTAAGCGCCATACCAGTAGTTCAATAGCATAACATAAACAAGTTCATAGTTCAAATTTGCCAAAAGCCCTACATGATCCTCATAGCTTCACTAGTTTGTACTTGAAACATGTTTAGATTCAAAGATCAACTATAAATAGTTGGTGAGAAACATAGGTTTTGGCATCAAAAGGTAATAGTTCAAAAAGACAAGATTTGCGATTTATACATAACATAGTGAAATAAGGTAATATGTAGAAACATACACATGTAACTACTGCAGATAAAACCTTTGTTAACCTCGTTAGGCATAGTACTCCATACTACCCTCAAAATAGTTAAATAGCGTGTGATCACTGGCTGGGTGGAGTTGTCAGTTCAATAGATATATCATCACAACAGTTTGCTTTCACAAGTTAATGATAAATGCACAAGTTAAGTATAGTTAAGATTGTAGTTTGGGACATATAGCTCAAATCGTCATAGATATATGTTTGAATTGCATAAAATAGTTCAAAATTAAATATGTTCCAGCCCCAATGATTTTGTAAGCAAAAGAAAAGGAGGCTATGTAACTCACTTTGCAAACTGAATTAGAAACAGAAACACGATGTTGTTTAGACTTGTACCGTATTAGGCACCTACAACATTATAGACTTCTTTTGAGTTTATGAACTTAAAGTGGTTTGTGTTGTCGTATTTTGTTGTCGTATTTTGTTGTCGTCTTTTTTTGTGTATTTGGTTAAATTACTTGTCGGGATTTCTCAAAATAATTATGTTTTTAACTTATATTTATGTATTTGTTATAATTCTTTGAAAATACTAAGTATTTGGTTTTATAAAAATTTCGATATTATAATGACGTATTTTGAAATATTACCATTTTGTTTTAACACGCCAATACTTATTAATTATTACAACATATATATATATGTTTATGACTATATATATATATATATATATATATATATACACATCCCATCATTCGCGTATGGGTGTGACATATATACATACCTTCACATACATGTATTAGATAATTAATCTGGTGGTAAATATATTTTAAGTTTATAATTTCCGTTTTTTTACAGTATCTGTCTAGCTTGTTTGGGTACACGCTTAGCATACCAAACCTTTGAGTTAATTTATGAAACTCTCCAGTATACTATTTTAAGGTATTAGAAATATGCCCGACAAAATGGGCGGGTTGTGTCGGGTTGGGTAACGGGTCAGAACCGGTTTGGGTCAGAATGGATGCGGGTCAAAACGAGTTTTAAGCAAAATCAGCTCGGGTCTAAATGGATTGTTCTTAAAAAACATCAATTTAATTTAACTTAAGATTTGTTAATAAGTAAACAAATAGTCCATTTGGATACTTTTTAGTGATTTTCTCATCAAATATGTTATTAATCATTTTTAAATGTTTGAATTCATTGCATTTACATGGTTTTTAGTTACCCATCTTGACCCGTATTGTGTTTAAGTGCAATATTATGATATTACCTATTTCAACCCATTATACTACAATTGTTTACCCAAACCAACCCATTTCTTTTGATATAGGTAAAAATTGCCACCTCTAATTAGGAACAACTTTCGTTTAGAAATCTTTCATGATTTTTCTTGCAAAGTGGACAAAACAATCACACATGTGTAAGTCCCCAAGTTTCTGTTTTAACAGTTTCAGTCCAGTAGGTTCAAATTCGTTTTTAAAATACCAAACTTTTGAGTTAATTTATAAAACTCTCTAGTCTACTTTTTTAATGTGTTAGGAACAACTTTGGTTTATAAAACATTTTGTGATTAGGCTTGTAACTAGGTCAAAACAATATCACAAGTTAGGGGGTATAGGTCTGCACACTAATCTTGTGAAGGTTGTTTGGGGTATCATTTTTTTGAGTTAGAAGATGTATAATAGGCTGGAAATCTAATACAACGAAATTAATCGTGGAATCTAATTTTGTTCAGTTTGGAGTTTTTATGTCCATTTTATGACTTCTTGAAGTTGTGACAACTTTCTGCCATAATTTTAGAAATTTATATTTTCATGTATTCAAAATAGTCTGATCATCCATATCTATATGCAGATTCTTACATGCATGCACTCATCATTTATTTTAAGATAATCATATACAAATCATTTTCATTCTTTTTAAAATTCATGTCCTTGGTTTCATTTCATTAAAGTTTGATAATTAACACTTCCATTTTTTGATTTTATGAACACAAGAACGTGGAGATGAATGTTATACCTTTGTGAAATGAGATTAGATGAAAATGGCTATGTTCTTGCACCCAATTTCTATAAATCTTCCAAAAACACCAAGAGCTTGATAGAGATGAAATAAAAGAAAGTTGAACGTTTGAAAATGGTGAAAGGTTGGGTGGTGGTGATAATGGATGTACGAGGAGAGAGGAGGAGGGGAGGAGATGTATATTATAAGATTGTGAAATAATGATTTGAGATTTTTGAAGATTTTATAAAATCTCTCAATGATCTTACTTGCCTACAAGGTGACAAGTGTCTAATACTTGTCATAAGGAGCATAATTATTGTTCTATGGTAGGCTTAAATTGGTATAATCTGGGTGTTACGGTGTTTAAGTCTTGTAACATATAGTTGTTTTATAAACGATTTTTAACAAAAAATTATTAAAATATTAAAACTTACTAAAATAATCAACTTTTAATTAATAATAGTTATCTTAGATCATATTTGGTTCATTGTTTTAGTTTTAACCGGATAAGACACATGTGTAATATGTTGTCTATAAATTTACCGGTTAACATTTTAATTTACTGTTTTTCTTCGTTAATTCAAGTTCTTCACTTTTGATGTATCATTTTAAGCTAAAACAAATATATTGTTAAATTCTTTAACCAAGATATCATAGATGTTCGTTTTGGAATTGTTTATCGCAAATAAAATGCAACAATCCATTTTAACAGGAATATATTTCACTAAATTTTCAATAAAAAATTATTTATTAAGTTCTGATAGAGCGACTATACTTATGTTTAAATACACTAATGATGTTAAATTAAGTCAAACCATAATGTTGACTGATGTTACACTATCCTTAGTTTAATAATGTGTTATAAAATATTTTATAAGTTCAAATAATAATATTAGAACTATATATTTTACGAACTAAAAGTTTCAAACTTAACACTAATATTTTGTTTAAAAAATATATTAAATAAAATATAACGTAAATTTTAAAAAGAATTCTTTGGAATATAAAATTATTACAAGTTTGTTTAAGCAAACTTGTAATAATATTAACATTAAAATGTATTTTAGTTTAAGATATATAGGAATAAAATAATAAAATGATTTAAATAACAAGATGTTTAGTTTTAAAAGTTTATAAATGATTTTCAGAATTTTACACATTTTATACATTAATATATTTTGTATATTGTTTTTATAAGTTTAAAATAATGATTTTTAAACCTTTGTTAATATTTAAATAAGGCAATATAATTAATATTATTAAAATTATTATTTAGAATAAATTTAGAATATTTACAACTAATTTGTAATAATTTTTAGAACTTTTTGTATATTTCCTATGAGTTAATATGATTCAACAAGTTAAAATGAATATTTTTAATATTTATATAGGTTTAAAATGAAAATTTTATTAAGAGTTTTTATTTAGAAAGTTTATAAAGTTTCCAGAATTTTTATAAAATTAGTAAATGATTAAAATATTTTTATAAAAATTTTCTTGTTGAAACTGTAAAAGAAAACGTGTTTAAAGGCAAAAACCGGCTTTGGATGCGCAACCCGTGGTTCAAACTTGTGTCTCCTCCCCCAAGTCCGAGCGTCTTAACCGTTGGGTTAGGAGTTTCAGAGAGTTTTCGAGATGTTCTATGTTGATTTAATTTGAATTTCGTTAATGGGAAGTACTAATTCAAGTTTATTTTGATTTATGGTTTGATTAGTTTGATTTCATATTCGTTAACGCGTGGTCGATCAAATTAATGCGTTGGGCGGCTTTGTCGGAAGGCAGTTGAGGTCGAACGAGCATGATTCGATTAGAGAGCCGGCCGAATCAAGGTTAGAACGGGAGGTGGGGAAGAAGGGGCTGAAAGTTAGGGGTTCTGGCAAAACAGACCCCTCATGTTCTGCCCTGTGTCTCTTTTTGTCCGAACATCCCCTCCTCACAGCCACAGTTTCAAACTAGGCAAGAATGGTCCTTGGACTTTTACAAACCTTTTATTTTGTGTTTAAACTTTTATAAAAATTTATAAAACCTCATTATTATCTTTTATAACTTGTTAATTTATAAAAACATAATCAATGTAAAAATTTACCAAATTTGTCTAACTTTAAAGCTTTATAACTTAGATTTAAACTGTACATTTATGTTTATATATGTTTAGGTGCACACACTTATTTAATTTTGTTAATTTTAATTTAACACTTTCTAAATTCAATTTTAAGTTTTCATATATATATATATATATATATATATATTTATAGATGTATATACATAAATATATATATCCCTTTGTAGAATATCCCTCCCCTATATATATATATATATAAACATATAATACTTATTTATATAATTAAATGCTTGTAAGTTAATATGGTTTCCATAATGATGCCTATAGGATTTTGCAAAAATTATAACATCGAAATTTCATAATGTTACATGATTACTTAGATGCTTAGTACTTCTGAAGACAGTTTGCAATTCTTATTATGTATTTTTAGTTGATGTACAAGACCAAGTATGAAGTATCACAAATAAGATACGTATACAAAGATGGTTAGTGTTTCTGTTATTCAATGTGCTTGATACACAGTTCGTCACATTCACTGAGATTCGGCCTTTGACAAGGGTGTGACAAATCACACATATCAATTTAAACCAAAAACTAGAATCGGTAACCGAGTATGTGCCTTTGTGAAGTTGATGAAGAGTATCACGCAATGAATGGATGTGTTCAACTAATGAGTTGCTTTACGCAGTTTCGAGTGCTAACCAGATTTTTCTAGCACTCGTGAGATCAGGAACTTCCGAAGTTGCTTCTCCGGTGAGGGATGATTGCAGAAGAATAATGGCTCGTTGATCGCTTTCAGTCCATATTATAAATTCTGTGTTTGGAATAGTCTTGTTTTCGACAGTAATGATGGGCGATGGTGAGGTAGAAGAACCATCAATATTAACTGATAGTTTGTGATAAGTAAAGATGGGAATCATGTGGTTTCTCCATAAAAGATAATTGCTCGATGATGGCTTAATAATCATCATATGCAACAAGGTATTAATGGAGAAAGGAACATCATGAGAGGAAGAGGTGGCCATGGTAGGGTCTATAGAAAAAGTTGCAGAATATTTAGAAATTGAAGAGGGGATGAAAAATCATGCTGATACCATGTGAAGATATGCTAAATCAACTCCTATTATGATTGAGGCTTTGAATATATATTATAGATAAATAACTATTTCAATGGTTACTCCTATATATAATTGAGGAGTTTGACTAACTATATAAGGATACAAAAAATAACAATGAGGTGAATAATTATCTAATAGAAATAGACATAATTGAGTTTTCAAGGTCCCTTGTTAACTCTATAAATTACAACATTTAAGTTGTAAAGATCAAATCCATCTTTAATGTCCATGGAATTTGGGAAATTATTGAACCTAAAGTGGGAATTAAAGTTGATAAAAAGAAAAACAATACAACAATTGCATTAATGCGCTAAGCAATTCTAGAAAATATGGTATTGTAAGTTGTTAATCTTAGTGTTAGAGGTTTGACATATAGAAGTTGAAATTCTTAAAACTTTCATGTTACAAACACTCAAGTTAGATTTTGAATCTCTAAAAATAGGTGTTAATGACTTACTTGATGTCTATGCTTGGAAAATTAGTGATATTACATCACAAGTAAGTAATCTTGGGCATACCTTAAATGTAAAAGACTGGTTTGAAAACTAGTCAGTTTGGTACCACCAAAGTTCATACAAATTATTACTAAGATCGAGCAATGTCATTTCAAGTAGTCATTGGAAGATTGAAGGCTTTCGAGAAATACACATAGATACAAATAAAGGAGGAAGACATACATCACAAACTCTTATTTACCAATGGACATGGAAAGAAGAAATTCAATGAGCATTAATGTGAACATTGTGGTCATAAAAATTTAAATAAAAAAAACATAAGATGTGATCAAAATAGAAAGTGAAAGTTATGAATGTATAAAGGTGGAAATCAATTCATGAGAAGAAGGATCATATATTTAAAATGTTTCAAGTGCAATGAAACTGGACACTTCATACATGAATGTCCAAAGTGGAAAAGTAAAGAGAAGGTAAACTTGATCCGACACGAAGATGATGAACCAACACTTTTATGATGGTAAAGAAGATCTCAAAGAATGAAGACCTCGGTTAAACTATGTTAGTTTAGGGGTAATATTGAATTTAAACTAAACTTATCTATTATCTATTATTTTCGCGAAACAAACGGTCTGAATCTGAACCATTCAGATTCAGACCCATTCAGACCTATTAAGATGCAACCAAACAGCCCCTAAGTCAATTGGGTATCACTTGTAAATATTGTGAGTCAAAGAGTCATTTTCAAAATTAAAAACTATATTACGGTTATATATATGTGTGTGTCGATATCTGTAAACATGGACAGTTAAGATAGCATAAAATCGTATAATCAAAACGTCTTTGTAAATCTCGATCTTCAAAATTTTTCTTATTCAATTTGTTCTTGATTTACCAACAGTGATGTTAGAGCTAAACTAAAATAATGGATATCATGTATCAACAGTTTCATTAAAAAGGTTTAGATTTCATGAGTAACAACAACGTGTTAAATGATTTTATCTAAAACTAGGCATCCATCAAGTTATCGATCCAGATTTAACAATCATTGTGTTTTATATGTATTTTCATGTGATTTGTCTATATTTTGTCTTGTTGGATAAGTTTTATAGATTACATCAGGATGTGTTAATCGGTGGGGACGAGCTCTTCTTTGTATGATGCAGAATAATCCCCACATCAACAATAAAAGAAAGAATCTACACACACAACAATCACATAAACCCCCCCCCCCCCACACACACACACACACTATTAACCACTCGTGGTCACCGTGAGAGCACATATACGAGGCTTATAAGCTAGTCATGTATTCTGACCACCAACACGGTTTACTCGACCACCCCACAGAAAATGTCCGTATCATTGGAGTAGAAGACGGCAGCCATGCAGACCACAGTAACACACCACCATCGTTCTCGTGGCGGAAGCTGTGGCGGTTCACCGGGCCTGGGTTTTTGATGAGCATAGCGTTTTTGGATCCGGGTAACTTGGAGGGTGATCTTCAGGCGGGTGCGAATGCAGGGTATTCACTGCTGTGGTTGCTTCTATGGGCGACTGCTGTTGGGCTGCTTGTTCAGCTTCTTTCGGCTCGGCTTGGTGTAGCCACTGGGAGACACTTGGCTGAGCTGTGTAGGGAAGAGTATCCGATATGGGCTGCGAAGTTGTTGTGGGTCATGGCTGAGCTGGCGCTGATTGGAGCTGATATTCAAGAGGTTATTGGGAGTGCAATTGCTCTCAAGATTTTGACTAAAGGGTTTTTGCCACTTTGGGCTGGTGTTCTCATCACTGCCATAGATTGGTAAGATATTTTTACTTTTTTTTTTCATATTTAGAAATGTTTTGATGCTTTTGTCACATGTGTTTATTCCATCCAAATTTGGGGAAAAAATAAAATATAGTTAATTTGGATAGGACATTTAAGGTGGGAAATAAAAGAAAGAAAGAAAAAAGAATGAGAGTTTCTAGTTTTTAAGAAGCGTGCCTGGATAACGTACTGAATGCGTTTACGTAAGGGGTGGCAATTTTTGACATGACCTGAAACACGACATGAAAGTAATCAAGTTTTGAGTTGAGAAGTATAACTTGTTTAAAAAAACGGGTCGTGTCCGGAATGATCCGTGAACCTGTTTAAGATTTCAAAATTATTTTCTTTATTTTTCTTTCTTGAAACATATATTTAGTTGTTTTTCTTTTGATTATTTACTGTACTTTCATTGATCGATTAACAAAATAATACAGTATATATATATATATATATTTTTTATTTACAAAAATGATTTTAATTATTTTCAAGTAACCATACAAATGAGTTTATTTTAATTTGTAATTATGATTTACATAATTATACGTTTATTTGTAATAATATTATTTTTTTGTTAAAATATTATACTAACTATTTGTTACTCGATCATACACATTTACTAAACACATTATTATTAACGTGCTTTCTGTCAACAACCAGCTTACAATCTGAAAATTTGTTTGAATAATTTATATAATGGGTTAAACGGGTCATGTTCGGGTTGACCCGAATTTTGTCAATTCGGATTAGGGTTGAAAACTTTGACACCTTTAAATATATGGTCAGATTCGGGTTGCAAACTTCAACCCGCCAACCCGCAGCATGTTAACGCGCTAACCCTTCAACCCTACACAATTGACACCCCTAATTTATACACATCAAATATCAACCGTCAACATAAAGTTGTGATGGTTCGACCAATTTATATACATGGATCCTGCCTCTGCAGATCTTATTTAGGGCATAAAGATCGGTACCAACGACTTGTCGTCGGCATAGGGGTCAAGAAACGGTGTCGTTCCACTTAGTCCGTAATATTAAATACTATTAAAATTTTGATTTACTTTATGCTAACGACAAGTTTGTGTCATAAGGAAAAATTACCTTTTTAATCTTTTTATTTAATGGCACGTTGTCAGGACAACTTTTCAGGGGATAGTGCGCCATTAGATTGGTTGTGTCGGGTTATTATATGCCGATGACATGTCGTTTGTAAAGGTTCTTCAATATAAAAATTAACTAGTGATTTGTGCTGACGACCTGTCATTGCCCAAAAATTCATTTACCGACCGCTTTAAGCCGTCGGGAAAGGGTCAACTTATTAGATAAAATTCTCGTTTTGACACTAATTAATTCATTTGGTTCGTTTCACACACGCCTTTATATAGAAAAATCTATACCATTATTTTAGAATTTTTTTCTTATCCGACTATTGATTTTGCATATACACGAAATCGTTAATCAAATAGTGATAATACGATTCAAATACTTTGCACCCGTTTAAATACATATAAACTAACTATGTAAATAGAATGTATTAAAATGGATAATAATCGTTATTAATATGTTTAATGAAAAAATCATTTAAGATTATTTAAATAAATTATTTGTTTAATTACATTAAAACTCATTTTAACTTGAACTAAATTAAAATTTTATAAAACGACCCATTTAGGCCTAAACTGAATTTATTTAAAACTCATCCTGACCCGCACTCATCCTGATCCAAACTCGTTCTGACCTGTTATCCAAACCGACCCAACCCGCCTATTTTGCGAGGCTTATACTAAACACAAAAGAATACAAAAACAAACAAATAAGCAAAAATTTTGTAAGGCTATAAACATCAACTTGATCAACCCAGTTAACCAACCAAACAGTTAATTAATTGTGTCATTATTTGCAGATCTTGTTGATTTCATTATAATTTTTTTTTATTTTTATATTAAATTTATTTCAGTTTCATCTTTCTGCTTCTTGAAAACTATAATGTAAGGAAGTTAGAGGCTCTTTTTGCCTTTCTAATAGCAGTAATGGCAGTTTCATTTGCATGGATGTTTGCTGAAACAAAACCCAATGCTAAAGAGCTTCTTGTTGGTATGAACCCACTTTCCCTTTGTTGTTTAAAATCTCACATCTTTTTTTACACAAAATAACAACCAACTGTTTTCTTGTTTTAAAGGTATCATGGTTCCAAAACTCAGTTCCAAAACATTACAACAAGCAGTGGGAGTTGTTGGTTGCCTTGTAACGCCACACAATGTGTTCTTACATTCTGCACTTGTACAATCAAGAGAAGTTGATTTCAGGGAAACGGGTCGGGTCCATGAGGCTATAAGATACTACTCGATTGAATCCACCATAGCGCTCGCTATAACCTTTGTTATTAATCTTTTCGTAACAACTGTTTTTGCAAAGGCCTTTTTTGGTACTGCTATTGCTGATACAATCGGGCTCAGAAACGCGGGTCACTTTCTTGAAGAGAGATTTGGTGGTGGGTTGGTACCAATTTTGTATATATGGGCTGTTGGGTTACTAGCAGCCGGACAGAGTAGCACCATCACGGGTACTTATGCAGGCCAGTTTATCATGGGTGGGTTTCTTGATCTGAGACTAAAGAAATGGGCCAGGGCCTTGATTACCAGAAGCTGTGCAATTCTTCCCACATTGATTGTTGCATTGATCTTTGATAGTTCAGACGACTCGTTGGATGTCTTAAACGAATGGCTTAACGTGCTCATGTCGATGCAGTATCCTTTTGCTCTCATTCCCTTGTTATGCTTGGTAGCGAAAGAGGATCTCATGGGTGTTTTTGCAATTGGGCCTGTTCTAAAGGTATGATCTTGTGTGTGTATATACATATATAACAAGTTTTGTTGCATCGCGTCATCGAGATCCCAAAATGTCCGGTTTCTTATGATTTTTCTTGGTACCATTTGCAGAAAATCTCGTGGCTTGTGGCTGCTTTGCTGATAGCCATAAACAGTTACCTGTTACAACAGTTTCTTGTCGAAGAAGCAAATGGGGTTGCCTTTACTTCTATGATATTTGTATTTGCGGTTGCATATGTTTCATTTGTTGCATATCTTATTTGGTGGGGTGTCACTGTTTCTACATTTGGGTTTGTTAAGCTGTGAAGCAAAGCAACATCCATCGTGACAGGAATTGGTTCTATTCCTTTCAGTTTTCTAAATAAATCGTTTTCAATGAAATAAGAAAATCAACAATACTTGAAAGATGTAGTTTTTTTTTTTCGTTTTTTTTCTTTTTTTTTGATGGCAAAATGTCAATGTCTGGATTCCAATTTTTAGCTATGACGAAGGAAGTGATGTAGTGGTTAAAGTGGAGGAAATATAACTTAGATGTCACACTTAGGACAATTTTCTTTGGAGTCCACCAACTCGGTTGTTTGCGACCGCGCTTTACCTATTTCTCTCGGTTAGTCAGGTGTTGGAGAGGACATGAGGGTTCACCGCATAAGTGGGATCCCATGGTCAATAAAAAGAATAAAGTATGTAAATAGGAAGGATCTAACTTGAGCTAGAGGCTAAATTTTGTATGTTCTTATCATACATGTAGGAACACCGTTCACAAAATAAACAAATACTTTTATTATACAATTATTCGAATTACAATTCAGATAAATACACAATGAAAAATACATTTTTACAAGAAACATACAAGTATTAAAATTTAAATTACAGGAAAGAAATGTAGTACAAGATGAAACAAGTTCTAAAATTAAAATAAAAATAAGAAGTATGACATAAAATGAAACGAATTAAAACGAGTTCGGTGGCTGAGGATTTCTGTTCAACAGAGGTCCCTTAAAACAGATTTCGGGCCACCCAGGTGAACCCGACTGTTTCCCAGGGTACAACAGCCGAAGCAGTATGTACTGCCGGAGTTAACCGAAAACCCGAAATGTTACCTGAAACAAGAGTGTAGTAGTAGCACTTGATCGATCTTAGTCACGTAAAGCAACACAAAGTTGCTAGCACAAGTGCAAAGAGTAGCACCAATTTCTTGCCAATTTCTAACACCAACTTATAGCCAAATTTTTCTCTATTAGAAATAGAAGATATGTCCTCTATTTATACTAGTAGATTGGTTAGGCAAAGAGCCACCATCAAGGCTAACAAATGCACATTATTGTAGCCATTAACATAGAGTTAAATTTACACTTAATGGCTAATGAATTCACACTTGATGGCTAATGAATTCACAAATAATGAATTCACATAATTTTATATTATTTTCTATTCACTAATTTTCCAACAATCCCCCACATGAATAGAAATCGATCCTTACACTCAAGTGTCACGATAAAATTTCAGCGGTTGAGTATTGCAGGAGAAGTAGGTGTTCCCTTTGAACCCTCCTTTGTGATATGTACTTTGTCTCCTAGCGATTAGTAGACGCGATGTCCTTGAACCAATCCCTGTTTACGTAGACGTTATTACATTTCACACAATACTCTTCCTGGTTTGGTTAACCCCTCATTGTTGTGTCCGTTATGGTCATGGAACACTAGCCTGGTTCTGCAAGAGCTCTAGGATTTGCGCCCCCCCAAAATCCATTCGAAGCGACCCCACTTCTCTCTCACATAGGTGATCACCATAGATCATTAAAAGCATCAGGTTCTTTATGATTCACACATAATCATTAACCACATTATGCTTATCCTCAATTTTTATCACTGATTTGATAAAGGAATGAACTAGGAAGTATTCAACTCCCTTTTATATTTGAGGTACTCCCTCACAGTGACCTTAATTCATACAATTAGGTTGTCCTATTGAGCCTAGGTCATGGGATCTCCAATCTTCTAGGATAGGTTTTCCTTTGTACAAACTTGTTCAAAGGGCTTTAGTCTCATTCCTCTTGACGACTTGTGCACTAACTCTCTGCTTAAGCCTTTTGTAAACGGATCCGCTATGTTATCTTTTGACCTCACATAATCAATTGAGATAACTCCCATTGAGAGTAGTTGTCGTATCGTATTGTGTCTACGTCGAATGTGCCTCGATTTGCCATTATACATTGCACTTTGAGCTCTACCAATAGCCGATTGGCAATCACAATGTATGCAAATAGCCGACATAGGCTTTGGCCATCTTGGAACGTCTTCCACAAATTGACGTAGCCATTCTGCTTCTTCTCCAGCTTTATCTAACGCGATAAACTCAGATTCCATCGTAGATCTAGCTATAAGAGTTTGCTTAGACGACTTCCAAGCTATAGCTGCTCCACCAAGGGTGAACACATAACCACTTGTAGATTTGGAATCTTTCATATCGGATATCCAGTTCGCATCACTATATCCTTCTATAACAGCTGGATCTCGGCCATAATGCAGTCCATAGTTTCTTGTGTATCTTAAGTACCTTAGTAATCTTATCATGCTCTTCCAATGTTCAGAGCTTGGATTACTAGTATATCTACTTAGCCTGCTCACAGCATATGCTAAGTCTGGCCGTGTACATGTCATTAGATACATCAGACTGCCAATAATCCTTGAATACTCCAATTGAGCAACACCCTCACCTCTATTTTTCGATAGATGTTGGGTGGTATCTATTGGAGTTTGAGCCACACCACTCGTATCCCCCGCATTGAACTTTTCAAGGATTTTGTCCACGTAGTGAGATTGACTCAACACAAGACCATTTTGGGTTCTATTGATCTTTACACCAAGAATCACATCAGCTAGACCCATGTCTTTCATGTCAAATCTCGCTTTCAACATGTCTTTAGTAGATTTGATCATCTTATCATCACTCCCAACGATAAGCATATCATCTACATAAAGGCATAATATCACATAACCTCTCGTTGTGTTTTTCACATAAACACACTTGTCGCATTCGTTAATTTTGAAACCATTGTTAAGCATAACTTGGTCAAACTTTTGATGCCATTGTTTGGGAGCTTGCTTCAAGCCATACAATGACTTGACTAATTTACATACTTTGCCTTCTTGGCCTAGAGCTGAGAAACCCTCAGGTTGCTCCATGTAAATTTCTTCTTCTAAATCACCATTTAGAAAAAGCGGTTTTAACATCCATTTGATAGACTTCCAAATTTCTTAAAGCCGCTATTGCAAGCACCAACCTTATCGAGGTTATTCTAGTCACAGGTGAATAAGTATCAAAGTAGTCTAATCCTTCTTTTTGTCTAAACCCTTTGATCACTAACCTTGCCTTGTACTTATCAATGGAACCATCAGCTTTCATCTTCCTTTTAAATATCCATCGATATCTAAGTGGTTTACAACCTGGTGGAAGATCTACTAACTCCCAAGTATGGTTTTGTAAGATCGAATCAATTTCATTCTTGATTGCTTCTTTCCATTGAGATCCTTCTGAAGAAGTGACTGATTCACGGTATGTTTGAGGTTCTCCCTCTACCATGTAAGTAAGGAAATCGGTACCAAAGGATTTCTCAATCCTTTGTCTCTTACTTCTTCTTGGCTCAACTTCTTCAGCCTCTGATTGTTCTTGATCTTCATCATGAACAATCTCATCAACACATGATGATGAACTTGTGTGTTCCTTTTTCAAACAAGGAAACACTTCTTCAAAGAATGATGCATTCCTTGATTCCATAATAGTATTCTTGTGTATGTCGAGATTCTTTGAATCATGTACAAGAAACCGATATGCACTACTATGATGGGCATAACCAATGAATACACAATCCACGGTTTTTGGGTCCTATTCTTTGAACCTTTGGTGGTGGAACCACCACTTTTGCTAGGCACCCCCACACTTTCAAGTATTTATAAGATGGCTTTCTTCCCATCCACAACTCATAAGGAGTTACATCCTTTTTCTTGAAAGGTATTTTGTTTAAAAGATAAGTAGCCGACAAAATGGCTTCCCCCCACATGTCCTGGCTCAACCCAGAACTTAACAACATGGCATTCATCATTTCTTTTAATGTTCTATTTTTCCTTTCAGCAAGGCCATTTTGTTGTGGGGAATAAGGAGCTGTACACTCATGGATAATTCCACTTTGTGCACAAATATCAGCAAATGGTGAAACATATTATCCGCCTCTATCACTCCTTAGAACTTTTATCTTTTTATTGAGTTGATTCTCAACCTCAGTTTTATATAAGACAAACTTGTCGATTGCTTCATCCTTACTTTTAAGTAAGTAGACATAGCAATATCGTGTACTATCATCAATAAATGTGATGAAATACTTATTTCCACCTCTTGTGGGAATCGATTTTAAATCACACACATCAGTGTGAATTATGTCAAGGGGTTCGGTTATTCTTTCAACCGACTTAAAAGATGATCTTGTTTGTTTTGCTTCAACACATGTTGTACATTTATATTTTGAATCAATGGCAAACTTTGGAATGCAATCTAATTTAATCAAACGACGCATTGAATTGAAATTAACATGACCTAAACGACCATGCCAAACATTAGATGACTCAATCAAATAAGCAGAAGTAGAAGCATTTTCATTCATGTTCTCAACCTTAACTATTACATTGAGTTTAAACATTCCATTTTGGGCATAACCCTTACCAACAAACATTTCACGCTTAGTTAAAACAAATTTATCAGATTCAAAAACTAAACGAAAACCATGTTTGTTAAGCAACCATCCTGACACAAGACTTTTACGTATGTCAGGAACATAGAGCACGTTGCTCAAAGTGAGCTCCTTCCCTGAAGTCCACTTTAAAATCACACTACCTTCACCCTTGACATCGGCAGTTGCTGCATTCCCCATGTACAGCTTAGTGTCACCCACTACCTCTTTAAACGTATTAAAGAGGGCCCGATCAGGACACACATGGCGGGTAGCACCAGTGTCAACCCACCACCCCTTAGGGTCATTTGACACCAAGTTGATCTCCTCCATCATAGTAGTGATGTCAGAGACCATAGCAACAAGAGGCATATCATCCTCCATCATATGTGCTCGGTCCTGTTTAGGAGCCTTGCACTTATTAACACGGTGACTATGTTCACCGCAATTGTAGCATTTCCCCTTAAATGTGAAAACCTGCTTCTTCACACCACCTTTTTTCGGCCCAAGGTCCACAACCTTGCCTTTGCCCTTACCCTTGTGGTTGTCAATTTTCTTTTTGTACCCACGGGAAGATTGACCATGCTCCACCATATTCGCTTTTGGAGCAAATTGTTGTTGTGTTATTTTCAACGCCAACCTGTTGTCTTCCTCAATTCGAAGACGTACCACAAGGTCCTCCACAGTCATTTCCTTTCGCTTATGCTTTAGGTAGTTCTTAAAATCCACCCAACTTGGAGGCAATTTTTCAATCATGGCTGCAACTTGAAATGTCTCACTAAGAGTCATTCCCTCAGAATGTATGTCGCTTAGTATAATTTGCAACTCTTGAACTTGGTTCAACACTGTTTTAGTATCAACCATTTTATAGTCCAAGAAACGGGCTACCACAAACTTCTTTGTGCCAGCATCCTCCGTTTTATACTTTTTTTCTAACGACTCCCATAATTCTTTGGCGGTCGTTATCTTGCAGTAAACATTATACAAAGTATTCACCAGACCGTTCAACACATAGTTGCGACATAGGTATTCTGAGTGTTTCCAAGCTTCCAAAGCGGTTACGGATTGGACATCTCCATCAGTAATTGCAGGAGGGGACTCAGTCAAGAACCTCGCAAGGTTCAAAGTGGTCAAGTAAAACAACATCTTTTGTTGCCACCTCTTAAAGTCCAAACCTGAAAACTTTTCAAGTCTTTCAGCATGGTTTGCCACAGTCTGGGCAGCTTGGGTACTAACTAATGGTCCCATAGTTGTCGAAGATAACGCAGGTTGAGTAGTCATTTCTGAAACAAGAGTATTTATGAAACAAAGAAACTCAGATTTTCAGAAATATGGTTTACACAAAACCAAAATCAAATTTTACTAAAATTTGAAATTTATTTGAGGAATTATGGTTTACGCAAAACCAAAGTCAAATTATACTAAAATTTGACACTTATTTGAGGAATTATGATTTACACAAAACCGACCTCAAAATCGAATTTATTTATTTAAAACATAAACGCTTAATAATTTCCATATATATATATTTTTTATATCATAAACCTTTTTCTAACACTCTCGTTAGAAATAAACGATTATAAATATCGTCTATAAAACTCGTAGAAAAAAAATTAAATGATTTGTTAAATAAACGATAACATAAATCGTTTCTAAGATTTTTTGGTTTATGCCAAAAAAATATATATATAATAGTTTACATAAAACTATTTTTTTTTTTAACAATTATCAAAACAGAAATTACCGAGTTATGGTTTACAAAAAACCAAAACAAAATATTAAATTTTCCTATTAATAATAAAACAATACTCGTTTACCAAAACCAAAATTTAAAAACACATTTAAAATTTCTTGATAAACAAATATTTGTACGAAACTAAATAGTTTATATTTCTGTTTTGTAATCCGAAAATTTTTTAAAAACACAAACTTATGAACGGTGGTTTTTAAAATCTGTTTTAAGCTTGTAGGAACACCGTTCACAAAATAAACAAATACTTTTATTATACAATTACTCGAATTACAATTCAGATAAATACACAATGAAAAATACATTTTTACAAAAAACATACAAGTACTAAAATTTAAATTACAGGAAAGAAATGTAGTACAAGATGAAACAAGTTCTAAAATTAAAATAAAAATAAGAAGTATGACATAAAATGAAACGAATTAAAACGAGTTCGGTGGCTGAGGATTTCTGTTCAACAGAGGTCCCTTAAAACAGATTTCGGGCCACCCAGGTGAACCCGACTGTTTCCCAGGGTACAACAGCCGAAGCAGTATGTACTGCCGGAGTTAACCGAAAACCCGAAATGTTACCTGAAACAAGAGTGTAGTAGTAGCACTTGATCGATCTTAGTCACGTAAAGCAACACAAAGTTGCTAGCACAAGTGCAAAGAGTAGCACCAATTTCTTGCCAATTTCTAACACCAACTTATAGCCAAATTTTTTCTCTATTAGAAATAGAAGATATGTCCTCTATTTATACTAGTAGATTGGTTAGGCGAAGAGCCACCATCAAGGCTAACAAATGCACATTATTGTAGCCATTAACATAGAGTTAAATTTACACTTAATGGCTAATGAATTCACACTTGATGGCTAATGAATTCACAAATAATGAATTCACATAATTTTATATTATTTTCTATTCACTAATTTTCCAACAATACACACTAACTCCATATATGCCGCTTTTCACTATATATATCCACCTGCAATCCAAAATCAAGATAGAATCCATTTAGAATTCACAGCAAGTTAGAGTTTTCTTATAACACGATGTGTAATGCCCGTATAACGTTACAAAAACGTTATCATGTTATTGTTACATAGGCAATGTGCGTGTCACACTCATACTTGTCAAAAGGTAAATACACATGTGATGGTAACCAATTTTAATATTTACTTAGTTATATATTATCTACCAATGATGTCTTATTCTAGTGGTAAAATAGAGGTATGGGGGAAGTGATAGAAGACCCAGGTCATCGGTTCTATTCTTGATCCTACCCGGTTTTACTGGCATTTCATCGTCGTGCCTTTGGGCGGGTGATTGGGTCGGATTTTCCCCGGGAATTGGTTGCTGGTGCGCTAGGGGCTCCGTCCGTCTGGGTTAGTGACCAGTTTGGGCATCCTTTAGCCATCGAGAGCCGCGTACGGAGTACCCGGCAATTGATTAGTTGGCCGTTCGAAAAAAAAGTTCTATATTATCTAAAACGTCACATATTTTAGAAGAGATATCAAGAAGTGCTGCTAGACAAACATACCTTTGGCATAAAACGTAATACTATTATCAATTATTTTTAAACACTTAATAAATCATTTACGAGATCATAAATGTTTTTTTTTCTATGTTAGCAAGAAATTACACACATATACTTCCGATTGTTGGTCTCACAACGTGGAATAATTTAGGTTTTTTATGTCATAAGAGTATAGTCATTGTGACATTATCTGTATATACACTTTGATATTTGGTTTTATATATCCGGATGGTGCAGGTTATTTTATTGTTTTAGTTACGGGTGATAATTGTTTTCAAATAATTTTTAATTGTTATGACATGAGTTGGCAAACGAGTTTATAAATATATTAAGATTTTGCATTAAAGTGACAACGTTTATTTCAGTTTTAAAGGTTTTCGAGGAACTCTCAACGCAACCTATCAGGAAATTTTAGCTAGTTATTACAAAATATTTATTAGACATGTGACCCTATACAAAAAATGGCTTCCAGGATGAACTTATTTACTTTTAGATATCTTATTTTATAATAAAGTGTCATTAAGCTGTCTGAATAAATACCACCATTAATGTTGATGCCAAAATCAATGATGGTTGGTCATGGATCCTAATATCTTCAATGAACAGAGTTTGTCACCTTGAAGACATATACATATACATATTACAAAATGTAACATCATTAAAGGAAGTATCTATGAGTTTTCACAATAACAAAGAGTTAAAACAAGTTCATGACAAAATTAAACAAGACTATCATAATGCTGGAATGTGTTGGTAGTAGGCTTGAATCGGCTGCATGTTTTCTTGAGAAAGATGAGCTTTTATATCTCACCATACTTAAGCCAACACATGCCAAAGTGTAAGATTAATATAAATAAATAAATAATTATTAAATAACTCTCATGATTATTTCATTAATAAATCAATTACTTTAATAATATATCAGATAGTTAATTATTTGATGGATATAATTATCCTAATTTATTCTTATTATGGATTCCCTTTGAGTGCATATAAAAAGGATATTAAGGCTCATAATTAGTGTTAGTCAACATCATAATCACGAATTTCTAAGCACTAGAATTCGTGACCCTCATCAACCTCTCCATAACCATCCTCACCATACACCTTAAACGGAAATTCAGTCATATCTGCTTAAAGAAATCATGTCAGGAGTCAACAACGTTTTACTAGATTCACAGGTTTAATCTGATTCATATGTTCATTATTGTTTACTATTTCATATAAGTTTATGATCTAAACTAGGAATCGTTCAACACAAAGAGCTTATAGCACAATTGTCGCTCCATGATTTTCATAAGGCTTACGATGTTTGAGGTTATGGGTCAAATCCTGGCCAAAGCGGTTAGTAATAGACTTTACCGCATAGAGAGTTTCCTACTAAGGGGATGGTGGATTTGCTCCATATAGCATTCGCCACCACTTGGGCCCTGAATACTTGGGAGTTGGTAGCAGGATGTGATCGTAACGTGTGAGTTGCTAGGTCTAAGAAATTCATCTGGGTTATAAAGTGACATGTCATTGAGTCATAGTTTGCCGTGAAAAAAAAAAAGCTAAGCCTACGGAGAATTAAACCTATGACATCTTATTGTCGGCTTAGAAAGTTCGTATGTTGGTCGCTATTAGTTACCTTTTTTTTGTGTGTTAGTTAATTGTATTATTAAGTGGTTTATGGTATGTTATAAAATATTCGCAACATGTCATGATCTTTACCAATAAATACTTTGCGGGGTATTGATATGTATTTATTATTTTACTAGGTTAGCACCCCGTGTAATACACGGGCTGAATGATAAAAATATAATAAATAATCATTAATGAAAATATAGATATTATAAGATTTTTTTAATATAAAATATGGCTAAAATTTTGTATAATTTAATAATTTTAGTAATAAAATAATTATATTATTTCTTTAAATAATAATTTTTTTGTTTCTTTATTTTTTTCAAAATACTATTTTTAAAAATTGTATATTTTATAATAAGTTGGATATTTAAAATGTGTTTTTTTAATATTAATATATTTTTATGTATTATAAAATATGTTTCTTAGTTTAAAAATGTAAAAGAAAGTATTTTATATTTAATATTATTATTTAATATGTGGTATATTTAATAGGAGAGTGAGGCGGGAAAATCGAAGTTGAGGGGCTCTGTAATCACGCCATGTGTCTCTGAAAACTTCGATTTATTATAATAGATAGATTATGACTTTCAGGTTTTAGACAATGTCCGAGGATGTTTACCGGTTCATCTATGATAATAATGGTGATATCACATTAACTTTTTTTTTTGAACGACGAAGTCTTAATCGTGTGAACTCACTGTTGCAAGGGCATGTCACCAAGGTCTAGTTACCTGGACCTACCATGAGCCACCACAACCACCTTAGAAGGAAACCCCACTGAGAAAACACCCAAGACCTCCCATTTAAAAGAATCCTGGGCTACCATTTCTTTGGTAATATATCCCATTAACACATTGTTGGATTTATTGGTGCCGCTCGAACGGATAATGACAGGGGTGTTGGGGGATACCCCATCATTCTATAAATTAGTCACCATCATCGAATATGTAAATAACACATTACTGGGGCTTTATAAATGAAACAAATGAACATGAATGAACAAGTCCTTAGTCGTGTTCGTTCATTTAACATTTAACTGCTCACAAACGATTCATGAACATTTATCGAACGAAATATCTTGTGTGTGTATTAAACTGATTGAATATAAAATATTAAATGGCTAATAATGACAATTTAGAATTGTAAAATTTTATTTTGATATAAAATGATTAATTTACATATAAGCACTTTAACTAATAAAATAATAATTAAAAACTTTAGTAATTAAATAAATGTTACATGATCTTCTTGATTTGTAAGAATTGATATCATTAAACTAATTAACATTAAAAACTATAGTTCGTATTATGTAAAAAACTAATTTTTGTAAATCAAAAAGGTAAGGTATATTTTATGTAATTACATAAAGGACCTAATATGTAACTTTTCTAACAATTTTATAACCTTGATTTTTAAAGAAATTAGTAAATGTCATATGTTTATAAATTCACATTGTTAAAAAAATCTATTTTAAATTTATTTTATTTTTTTAAAAACTTCATTTTTTAAGAATTTTTTTTATAAATTTTATTTTCTAACTATAAAATATTTCTTGTATTTTAAAAAATTTAAGTTACATTGATTTATAATTCATAAATAAATTTTAAGTGTATTTTCTAATAAAAAGATGTGGTTGTCGACTGTTAATATGAATTAGGGTTAGTGTACAAGGGTGAGTAAATTAATTAAAAAAATAATATATTCAAACATTAAATTGGTTTATACGGTTTAATCTGAATAACCGAACAAAGCGAATTCAAAAAATCTCAAAACTATAAATCGAATCGAAAACGAAATTTGTAATTCGGATACGGTTAGGTTACCGAACCGAATATTGAATTTGCAATCCGATTTGGTTTTTTTCGGTTACATATACGGTTCGTTTAACCCTTTTTGGTTTTTCTGAACACCCCTATTTCATGTTTCCTGCTCAATGTTGTGTTTTCTTGAATAATTTAAGACACGATGATGTTGCAGAATACATAATATCAAGGAAGGATGACACAATGACGACTATGAATATTACAACGATCTTTAAAAAAGACACAATTCCCTAAAAAAATACGCAATGACTAGTATAAACTATTTTGTATAGGACATTGTGTTTTTTGTACAGATAATTATGTCTTTTGTGTTTCTTGCTCAATGTTGTGTTTTCATAAACAGTTTAAGACACAATGATGTTGCAGAATACATAATGTCAAGCAATGATGACACAATGACGAGTGTGAATGACACAATGATCTTTAAAAAAACATAATTACCTGTAAGAAAAACACAAAAAGGATAATTTATACATGCATTTAAGAAAGACACAATGACGATAATTAGACATAATAAACTGAAAAAATTTCATTTTTATAGCAATAATATACTCAATTTAAAGATAAAAAATGCTCGTTTTTATGATATATTTTTTAAAAAAAATATTGTATGTAAAAGTTATGAACATTTACAAAATGTGAGGTGAAAGTGGTCATTACTAAATTACCCTACAACAATTTTTTTCACTAAAATTTTGAATTTTCTCTTAAATTTGATCTTATGATCTAATGATCAATAATTTTTCTTAGACTTTTTATAATAATGATAATATTTAGTTGAACCTAACATAATAAACATTAAAATGATATAGTTACTGTTTGACTAAATATTTTAAAATTAAAGAAATTATGACTCTTATATAGCTTTAAAAATTACAATAATAAAATGATATAATGATCATTTGACTTTTATATCCGTAGTTTTAAGAAATGAAGTGATATATGTTATTTGTAAAAAAGCCCTTTCAAACATGCGAACAATTTCTTTATCATTTAGACTTCTTTTCAATGTTTTGAAAACTGGACCGGGCCAGCCGGTCGAACTAGTCGAACTAGTCCGTGTAGGGGGTTCTGGGCGTTTTGGGTGAACCGGCTAGTCGGGCCGAACCGTTTTTTTTTTTTGTTTTTTTTGATTATATATATATATATATATATATGTATTTATAAAATAATCCGGCACTTAAATCCGGTTCGACTGGTCCGACCTCTAAGTGGTAAGGATACCGATTCGATGTCCGGTCTGTTTCTAAAAATATTGCTTCTTTTCACACATTTGATCTTTTAAACTAAGATTTTTATGTTTAATAGTCATTTTTAGTTAAATATTAAAATTAAACTAAAGAGGTTGACTTGAAGAGCCACAAGCTGATTTAAGTTTTTCTACTAGCCGAAATTATCAGTGTTAGCATCTCTATGTGAAAAATCGATCTTAAATAAAAACTCTTAACCGTATATGAGCTAAAAGTTTTATATTAAATTAATTACTTAAATTTTATTTCTTATAAGAGTTGTTTTCTTTCATGTTGTTTGGTCGCATAAATCACCAAATTTTATCTAAAATCTCTTTTGTTAAAAAAATTAAAAATATGTTTCTTAATTTTATATAAACATAAAATTTGCATCTCTCATTTATTTCTCGTAGCTAAATTAAAATGACAAAAATGTTATCAAACTTAACATAACCAACGTTGTTAGTTTATTGTAGTGAAATAAGTAAATAACAATCAAAAACTTAAAAAATTAATTAAAGAATTATAATAATAAGATTTAAATTTTTTGAGTATACGAGAATAAGAAAGTCGTCGTTTGTCGTGTCAGGAACGGCGTTTGCATCGCTGATTTCATCATTCCATATTATATCATCCTCCCCACAAAACCCGACCCATTACTCTCTCTCTATAATTTTTAGAGAGAGAAACCTCCTTTTTCATCTTCAACCGGACGTCAAACCCTACGATCGGTGATCGCCGAACGATGTTGCGCCTCATCGTATCCCTGATCTTATCGGTTTCTCCAGTCTTTTATCATCCTCTGTCTCCGGCATCACCACTGTATGTTTCTGCCGATTCGAGCCCTAATTTTCTCCGGCCTCATCCCGCCGGTAGCAATCGACACACTATGTTTCTACCTCTTTTCCCCTCTCCTCCTAAATCCTCTCGGATCTCCGGCGATGCGATATCTCGTCGTCAACTCCAGAAATCCGGCACTCCTCGTCCAAATGCCCGCATGGCTCTTCATGATGATCTTCTTCTGAACGGGTAATTTTAGTATCTTAGGTGTTTCCTAGATCTATTTCACTGAGATTCAAACCTAACACGTTAAGTACCAATCTCAAATTGCAATAATTTTAATTTGAATATCTACAATTGATTTCTATTTTTCATACTTCTATCAATTCAAAAAATTCAGTGAATTTATGCATGTTTTTTGTTTATATCTAGTTTATAGGTAGTCTTCTGTGATTGGGATCTTTGTGTACTTATATTCATGATTTGCAGGTATTATACTACTCGACTGTGGATCGGATCACCACCTCAGAGATTTGCACTTATCGTTGACACAGGGAGTACTGTTACCTATGTCCCATGCTCCACCTGTGAACAATGTGGCAAACATCAGGTAGGTTTATGGATGCATTTGAGAATGTTTTATGTTTTAAAGCATCGATCTTGTATGCAGTATATCATTTTTATATAAATACATCATTTCATGATTTTTTAGTGAAATTTGATGAAATTTTGATGTTTTCTGTTTCTTGTTATTATTAATTCACCAGGATCCAAAGTTTGATCCAGAGTTATCCAGCACCTACAAGCGTGTTGAATGCAATATTGATTGCAACTGTGATGATAACAGGAATCAATGCATCTATGAAAGGAGATATGCTGAAAAGAGTTCCAGCAGTGGTGTCCTTGGTGAGGATATTGTATCTTTTGGCAACCAAAGCGATCTGCCACCTCAGCGGGCGGTTTTTGGGTGTGAAAACAAGGAAACTGGTGATCTGTACACTCAGCATGCTGATGGAATAATAGGTTTGGGACGTGGTGATTTGAGTATAGTTGATCAACTTGTTGATAGGGGTGTTATAAGTGATTCTTTTTCATTGTGCTATGGCGGAATGGATGTTGGTGGTGGTGCAATGGTTCTTGGTGGAATTTCTCCCCCTGCAGAGATGGTGTATTCTCATTCAGATCCCGTACGCAGGTATGTTTTGTATCTATCTAGCCTATAGATACAAAACTTCAATATTTTTCTAACAAAATACATTTTGTACATCTCACACATTTACTCTAGTCTCGGGATGGCAACAGCTCATATTACAATATTGAGTTGAAGGAAATACATGTTGCTGGGAAACGGTTGCCAATAAGCTCAAGGGTCTTTGATGGAAAGTATGGTACGGTTCTAGACAGTGGTACAACTTATGCCTACCTGCCTGAAGCTGCCTTTGTGGCATTTAAGGATTCTGTAAGATTTTGTTCTTGCTCGTATATTTTTTTCATGCATAATATTTTTTCGAAAGGGAAGTATTGATTATCTTTATCCTGTGAGAAGGTGATAAAAGAATCCATTGGTGTTCATCAGATCAAAGGTCCTGATCCAAGTTTTAATGACATTTGCTTTGCAGGTGCTGGAAGGTATTATCTGTTTACATAATTCAACAGTAAATAGTAATCTTAAAGATTAATTCATCTGTACAAGTAAAAAACATAATTTTAAATGTTAAATCTTTTATTTGTTTAGTGATGTTTCACAACTCTCGAAAACCTTTCCTTCTGTTGAAATGGTTTTCGGGAAGGGACAAAAGTTGTCACTCTCTCCAGAGAACTACTTGTTCAGGGTTAGTATTTAATAAGATGTTAGATGTTGATCTCTTAGTTTCATCCAGTTTTGTATCTTATTTGTTTATTTATTTGTGAAGCATGCAAGGGTTAGTGGAGCATATTGCTTGGGGGTTTTTCTGAACGAAAATGATCCAACCACTCTTTTAGGAGGTGTTTCATTTCACCTTCATACATTATTCTTTATTTTGTTTTTCTGAAGTATGCGTATGAGTGTATCTGGTCAGCTAGACATGTTTTGATGTATTTATATACATATATAAATCCACTGCAGGCATCATTGTCCGTAACACTTTTGTTACATATGACCGTGAACATGAAAGGATTGGATTCTGGAAAACCAACTGTTCTGATATATGGGAAAGACTTCATGTTTCTGGAGAGCCCACACATACATCTTCTCCACCAAATGTATCAAAGTCCACATCTGACATCTCTCCTTCATCGCCTCCTATGATGTCCCCGCAATATATTCATTCAGGTATCACGGGCTTCTATCCAAGTGTTCTATAATCTGTATTGTGAGCGCTTCTTTTTTAATTTATTTTTGCAGGAGAAACAGAAATTGGAAGTATTACGTTTGATTTGTCAGTGTCTCTTAATGACACTACTGTGAAGTCCCAAATTACAGAGCTTGCTACCCTAATTGCTCAGGAGTTGCATGTTAACAGTTCACAGGTGGTATTAACTTTTAAGTTACAATAACGATATCTATTTATTTTTCTATATTTCTTAGAATCAATTGCTTCATACACATTACACAAAAATAACTTCTAAATGTTCTTTCAGGTTCACTTGCTGAATTTTTCATCTGAAGGAAATGATTATGTTACAAAATGGTCCATTACTCCACCAAATTCTGCTGAATTCATGTCTAAAGCAACAGCATCAGTGAGTTCTTGATCAGATGCACCTGGTGTTTTTCTTAATCCCCATAGTTATAATTATGGGCTTACTGTCAATTTTGTCTGGTGCCAGAACATCATTTCTTGGATAGCTGAAGGTGGTATACACCTTCCTGATTCATACGGAAAATATCGATTATCCAACTGGCATATTTACCCCCCACCAAAAAGGTATATTCATTCGCGCCTTCTCTTTATTTGTTAAAATGATAAATTTTACTTCTTAGTGTGGTATATAGTTGTATGAAAATACTAAAATTCTTGTGAACACTACTTGAGTAGTTGATACATTAGGGCTAGGGTTCTTGATTCACTGTATGTGCTTTCACATTGTATCATACAAAATATCTCGATAACTTTTATTTTACCTTTAACAAATACAATGCACAGAAGCTGGTGGCAAAAAAATCACTTGGCTGTGGTGGTAGCATCAACGTTGGCAATAGTAGTCGGATTATCCTTTGTGTTGATATGGTGGTTTTGGTGGCAAAAACAACAATTTAATTTACAATATAAGCCAGTAGACTCCATGGTTGTGCCTGAGCAAGAACTTCAGCCGCTGTGATTTCAAATCCTGTGGTGCTGAATTTGCGGGCATGTTTTATGGAGCTGTTGTGATGAATGGTTGGATGGTTTTTCTGTAACTGTGCATGCCAAACTGGACAATTTTGTGCAGATAAACACATACTGAAGAATGAAAGATCTTTTATGTTTTATTTGTGAAGGTAAAGGTTTACATCTTACACTAGTTGTTTGAGACATACATATATATATATAATGTGTATGTGTACAACATGCTAGGTCAAATTTAAGCAAGACGTGGTTCTAATGTCAAATTTCAATACAGAATTCTTAAACGATTGATGTTGATTTTATCTGGTTTAGTTAGATTGGACCTGGAATTATGAGGAAATGGGTTATTGGTGTACTTTTTTTTAGCAATTGTGGTTTTGACTTTTGACCGACCATGTTCTTGTGGTTTATAGGATCATGACTCTAGCCTTTCACCATTAGATGCATGCGAATTCTGATGGCTCTAATAATTCATGTTTGTGGGTTAAAAGTTAAAAAAAAGTTTAATTAAAATAATTATGCAGTTAAAATATAGGTTCTTTAAAGTTAATAAAATTAGTGAAGGTCCTAGTATAAATCAAGCAATATTTGATTTAAGCATATCAATAATGGCTTTCTTTCTTTTTATGTTTAGGAGTTACTTTTTTTTCTATATATATATATTACTGGATTGAGCTACAACTGTACCAGTAGTTCTTTTCTTGAATTCTTAATGCAACAATATGTTATGATTGCTTCAAATAAACAAACAAACAAACATACCTATATATTCCCACTAAGGATGAACACAAACCTTACTTCTATTCCAGTTGGGATAGAGAGGCTGCTCCAAAGGAGTCCCCGGCTCATAGTTGTCGTTTGAAGTTAATCATCACAACATTTTTAACGTTATTTTCACATAACAAAAGAAAATAACGTTAAAATTTAAAATTAGTGCAATTTTACTTTAGCCCTTGATGTCTCACATATATATACATTATATGCGTGCACCATAAATAAATGTTCTATGATTTTTGTTTTTTGAACCAATTGTCTTACAATTGGTATCATAGTGTACTGAAGAACAAGAACAATGACAACAAAATAAGAAGTCGCAACATTTTTTATTTTATTATATATATATATATATGGAGGTATTTCGTTAAGAACCAATTTTATGTTAGGGATTCATTCTATTAAGAACCAAGAATTTGTAAAGAATTAAAAGAATCACATTTATAGCCATAAGATTTCAAGGGTATAAAAGTAATTTTCCTTGAAAGTAAATGAAGTTACTTTTATACCCTTCAAACTTGTGGCTAGAAATGGTTCTTTTAGTTCTCAACTAACATTCGTTCTCATTTGAATATTCTCCTATATATATATATATATATATATATATATATATATATATATATATATATATATATATATATAGGGAAAGGAGTGAATGAGAACCCATGTTAATTGAGATAACTTATAAACTCAATTTGATTGGTTGTCTAATTTAATGAATTTGAAATGTGTGGTTCATATTAAATCTGGGAAAATGAGTGGTTAAGATTTCTTTAAGGGTATTTTGAAGATTTATGAGGTGTAATTGATTTGATTTTTAAAATCAAAGTTTACCCTCTCAATTTTTTAAACCTTCATAACTTTTATATACATTATTATTTTTTTAAAAAATTACACCATTAAATTTGTCACATTTTTATCTTTAATTCAAGTATAGTTTTGTTAAAAAATTTTAAAGTTTTCAAAATTACACTGATGTAAAGAGCTGAATTTTTTCAAAGTGTTCGTAATTACACTAATGTAACGAGCTGAATTTTTTCAAAGTGTTCATAATTACACTGATGTAACGAGCTGTAACTTATTATTTTTTTTACGTTACAATTATCAAACTTTCTATCTTATTTGATATAAATTTATCTAATTAACTAAATTTTATAATAAAAAATAAGTTTGTAATATATATTTAAGATGAGAGAAAAAATTTGATGGAAAATTTTTGAAAAAAGAGAAATTATTGTACTTATGTTTTTTACATTAGTGTAATTACGAACGCCCAAAAAAAATTTGGCATGACTATAATGAAATTAACGAGAAAAATATGACGAGTTTAATGGTGTAATTTTTATAAAAAAATAACATTGTATAAAAAAGTTATAAACGTATAACAATCAAGGGGGAAACTTTAATTTAAAAATAGGAAAATAGATGGTTTTTAATAGTGTGACACTTGTCACTCTTATATTAAATCTGATTTTTGTAATTAAGACAAAAGACCATAATGCCCTTTAATTTAAAAATAGGAAAATAGATGGTTTTTAATAGTGTGACACTTGTCACTCTTATATTAAATCTGATTTTTGTAATTAAGACAAAAGACCATAATGCCCTTTTGTATTAAAAATTAATTAGTGACACATGTCACCATTAGATTAAATCTTGGAAATTTGAACCATTGGATGTGAGTTATTGAGTTTTCTCAATTAGAGAAGGTTATTATATGATCCCTTCCCTATATATATATATATATAGCGACTTATTCCATTGAGAACCACTAAATATGAAAGAACTAAAGGAACCAATTTTGAACCATATGTTATTAAGGATATAAAAGTAATTTTACTTTAAAGTAGGAGAAGTTACTATTTTACCCTTTTAAATAACCACTCTATGTACAAAACTTAAAGCATAATGTACAAGTGTATTATGCAGTTCTCAAATTTCTAACATAAAAGTGGTTCTTAATGGAATACCTTCCTATATATATATATATAATTCCATGTTGCAGTTGAGGTTCAAATTTGATTAGGAAATGATCAAACATTTCTAACTTCATTCATGATTCAAATTTCCAGTCCTATTTATACATTGACAAAGACAAGACCCATCAATTTGTTATTTTTTTGGCATAAACTTTCAATCGAATTTGTTGGAAAAGTGAAAAGGAAAGATCCTTCAAGTAGAAGGCTTTGAATCTTTGGTGTTTGTCTTGTATTCCCCTGGTGTTATTTGAGCTTTAGCATCTTGCTAGCTCGTTTTGGTTTTAATAAATTGTTGCCGTTCAAAAAAAAAAAAAAGAAGGCTTTGAATCCAGTCTTGTTTAACAGCTAAAGAAAAAAAACACAGTATAAGTAGGAAAGTAATAGGCTTTGTGTTTTTCTTTGACCAGAGTGATCAAGAAAATATTGTTCAATGATCCAAGAAAAAGTCACGGGTCTATCATATTTCATCACAAAAAATTGAAGATGTTTAAACAAGAGAATAAAAAACATTAATTTTTTACTGAAAAATAATATACTTGTAAAGAGAATAATTTGAATGTCTTCTACATAAACGAAGTGTGAGATGTCACATAGTGGAAACTAAGAAGTACGAAGCTAATCCTCTTGGCTCGAAATCTTAGACTAACAAGTAATTCAGAGATTTGAGTTTAATATAAATAGATTCTGACCAATTTTGGGTTGAAACCATTGTCTAAACAAGTTGAGTTTATGTTAATTTGGTAGGTTTGTAGGTTGATCTTTTTAATTAATTTATTATTTTAAATATATTTTATTTAACAAATTAACTTGATTTGGTATTTTATATTAAAACTTTAAGCTAAAAAGATAAATTAGCATAAGATTTAATAATTAAATTTCCATAATCTTATATGCATTTGTCTGTTTTGCTATAAAATTTTAATTCTAAAGTACTAATGCTTGAAAAATTAAATTGGATTTGTTTCGGGTTGACCGTGTAAGCGTGTAAGCATCCAATTAAAAGATCATGGTAAACATGTAAGCATCCAATGTGTCAAATATGTTCTTAGGTACCCTGTCTTGCTTAAAAACATGGTTTATCTCATAAATAGGAGTAATAACTACATTGGCAAAGGCTTAGGCTGATCTCGGTGCACAAATTTTTGACTTTTATTATCTGTTTTTAGAAGCAACAGACATGAGAGATATTGTTTCATGGGCTGCATTCATAATAATATTTGCAGAACAAGATCATTTAAAGTCCCTTTTAATGTTTTTCCAACAAGAAAGTTATACTCCAGACCATTAAAAGCATGTTCCAATCAAGTGACTGATAAACACACGCTGGTTGTTCATTCGCAAATACTCGAGCATGATTTTAAATCTAAATAAGTCTTAATTCGTCAAATAACAAACATAATAAACCTAAATCAGAATAATATGATAGTCAAATAAATACTCAAATCAGTCAGATTAAATCATAATAATATGATAGTCAAATATATACCCAAATGACGGTCGTTACTAATTTTCCCATCTGTCCACTAGACTCTTCACCTAATCATCCGCTTATGACATACCCTAAGTTGTTCTTTTAAGCAGACGTGAGATGCCGCTTGTTTCAAATTCAATTCAATATTTCAACCGAGACTATTCATCTAACTCTGCTGCGGGCCTATGATACTCAATTTAGTATTTAAGCCCAATTATATATATATATATATATATATATATATATATATATATATATATATATATAGGGCATGGAATTTTTGATAACCCTCATCTTTTGTTACAACCCATTAACCATCATCCAATGGTTACTTGAAAAAGGTAAATGTATAGGATCGTGCCACGTGTCAATTCCTTTGTCTTTAGTATGAAGGGTATTTACGACATTTGTTATTTATATAAAGTTTACCCCTTTTTTTTTTAAACATTCATAACTTTTTTATACTATATTATTTTTTCAAAAAAATTGCACCATTATATTCGTCTCATTTTTCTCTTTAATTTCGTTATAGTCTCGACTAGTTTTTATTTTTTATTTTTTATGTCATCTATTTACATCATTGTAACGAGCTTAACGATAGCAAATTAATTAGAAATTTTTTCTAACAATGGTAAATTACAGTAATGTAACACAAAATGAAGTAATTTACAATGACATAATTAACGGTGACGTAACACATTATTTACAGTGATGTAATTTTCTATTTAATTCCCGTTATAATGTTGACTAGTTTTTTTTAATTTTTTTTCTCATTGCCCATTATTAACATCGATATAACGAGCATAAATATAACACATTATTTTAAATTTTTTTTCTAACAATGATAAATTACAGTGATGTAATTAATATAACACATTATTTTACTTTTTCTCTAACAATGATAATTACGATGATAAATTATAGTGATGTAATATAACACATTATTTTGATTTTTTTTCTCTAACAATGATAATTATAGTGATGTAATTTATCATTGTTCGAAAACAATTCAAACTAATTTGTTGTATTTAGGCTCGTTACAAATTAGGGATGAGCAAAAAGCCAAAAAAACCGAACCGAAACCGAATTAACCGAAAAAACCGAACCGGAACCAAATTAACTGAAAAAACCGAAACCAAATTTTACGTCAATGTAAATTACATCACGATAAATTACGTCAATGTAAATTACATCACTGTAATTTATCATTTTTTAAAAAGTTTCAATTAAATTTGTTATATTTAAGCTCGTTACAATGATGTAAATATAGGGCATCTAAAAAAAGTAAAAAAAATTAGTCGAGACTATAACGGAATTAAAGAGAAAAATGAGACGAATATAATGGTGCAATTTTTTTTAAAAAATAATATATTATAAAAAAGTTATTAATGTTTAAAAAAGATGGGGGGAAAAACTTATAAAGGTAAAATGACTAGGATGCCCTTTTTAATATTTTAATGAAAAACTTATGTGTAAATTTATGATTGGTTGAAATGGGTTATGTAGTTGTAGCAAAAGATGAGGGTTATTTTTTATACCCTTCCCTATATATATATATATAGGGGAAAGATATTTAGATTTTAGGTTTTAGGGCTTGGTTTTTTAGCTTTTAAGTTGTATCTAAATGTTAAATATTTGTTTCTAAAGTTTTGGTTTTAGTATATGTGTTTATTATTTATGATTTAAGGTTTGAGTTTTAGGGTTCGACAAGCCGGTTCCAATGATGCAAAAATGAATTCAATCGGGGTTTGTTTGAGTCGGTTTTCGAGTTTTTAAAAATCCTTCTTAGCCTTCTTAGGCAAAATAGACTTTTTAGGGGAACCTCACCCTATATATATATATATATATATATATATATATATATATATATATAGGAGGCGGATCCAATACAAAAGATGTTTAACGTGAGAAGGATAGGAAGGATTTTGGATCTTTGATCAAGTAAATCAATGGTTAAGATCTAGTGGTCCCCACATTTTGTTTAAAACTTCCGTTAATTAAAGATAAAAGGACAAAAAAGGATTTGCCTACATTTGTTGACTTTTTTTTTTGTGGGTAATCAAGTTCCACCATCTTCTTGTAAATCAAATAACTTTTAAACGTTTAATTATTTTTTTAAAAAAAACTGCACCATAAAATCGAGAATTTTATTATCATTAATTTGATTATAGTATTGTTATAGTTTATTAAAAAAAATTACGTGGTCCGTGATTTTATGTTTGGTACGTAATTGTCGGTCCGTAATTATCCATTTGGTCCTATATTATATGGATTAAATAACGGTCCGTAATTTGATATAACGCAATGGTCCGTGATTATTCAGTTTGTCCTTTGATTATGCATGCTAAACGATGGTCCGTGATTATATATAACATGGTCCGTGATTTTACACGGACCATTATACCCCTTACCCAGATTACACGTGGCGCATTCTGGTGGCTTCCTACGCTTCTCACGTTAATTTCCTTTGTACAATAACCTAGGGGTGTGTTTTTTACCCGAACCCGAAGAACCAACCCGAAAAACTCCTACCCGAACCCAAAAAACCCGAACCCGAAAATACCCAACCCGAAAAAGCCTATTACCCGAACCCGAAAACTTAGAATGGTTCGGTCCTTGGGTACCCACAAGATTTGTTCGGGTAAACCCGAATAACCCGAACTAGGATTCTAAGGGGCGATAACATTTTTTGATTTTCAAATCCTTTATATTTTTTGACATTATTGAAGAAATGTATGTTTTGGTTAAACACGTTTTTGTTATGTTATGGTTAAACATTTGAAATTTTTAAGGAAATGTATGTTTTGGTTAAACATGTTTTAATTTTATTTGTTTGAAAAATAGTATATTAGTTTTTCAAGTATTACCTGAGAACCGTTTAACCCAACCCGATTAAACCCGAGAACCAATTAAACCGAAGTTAAATGGTTCGGTTCTCGGTTCCAATTTCATATTACAAAAACCCGAATAACCTGACCCGAGCAACCCGAAACCCGAGGAACCAACCCGAACGACACCCGTACAATAACCGGCTCCTATATATATATAGGGTATTAATAATTTGAAAACCACTTTTATTTGTGAAAACCCAGCAAACCGCATGTAAAACATACGTAACAAAACTAATTTTTTTTTGTAAAACATACGTAAAAACGTAAAAAAATTCCGTCGGATCTGACACAGTGTTACGTATGTTTTACAACATAAAAAAATTTATAAAATATTTTTTTTAAAAATATTTTCTTTGACGCTTTTTATTTTTTTATTTTTATAAAAATGTGTCGAATAATGTTACAAACCTGTAAAAAAAATCCAAAAAAAAAACGTTCGTTTTACATAAGTTTTCAAAGTTTTCTCACTAAAATAAGATTTTCATTTTATTAAACTATATACATATATATATAAGGACTTATTCCATTGAGAACCATTAAATATCAAAAAACCATAAGAACTAATTTTGAACCACATCTATTAAGGGGTATAAAAGTAACTTCTTTTTAAAATAGTGAAAGTCACTTTTATACCTTTATAAACATGTGTCTAAAATTGGTTCTTTTAGTTCTCAAGTTTAAATAGTTCTCATTTGAACACCCCAATGACCCAATGACCACAGTATATTTGATGATCAAATTTTAAGATTACAATCTAATGGTTCATATTAAATTATAATAAAATAATATATTTGATTTGAAAGAAAAATGAATAAGGGTATTAATGTAATTTGCTATATTATTAAAGTTATCCCATCTTTTTTATACTATAATATTTTTTTATAAAAATCGCACCATTTTACTCGTCTTGTTTTTCTCTTTAATTCTGTTATAGTCTTGACTAGGTTTTTTTTTTTATTTTTTTGGATGTTCGTTTTACACCAATGTAATAAGTATAAAAATAACAAATTATTTGTAACAAGTTTTAACGAATTTGAGTTTACATTGTTGTAGAATAAATATGGGTTACGTTTAAGAGTGTAAACGAGCCAAACCGATCCCGAGCTCGTTAATTACGTTATATTCTTGACTAGGTTTTTTTTATTTTTTCCGGACGCTCGTTAATTACGTTATATTCTTGATTTTGTAACGGATTTTTGTTTTTAAAGTATTAAAATGTGTTTACAATCTTGTAGATATATTTTTTAAAGTATTAAAATGTATTTGCAATCTTGTAGATGTAACGAATTTTAGTTTTTATCAACAAAATGTTATAGTATTTTTTTAAGTATTAAAATGTATTTAAAATTTTGCAGATATATATTTTTTTAAAAGTATTAAGATGTATTTATACGGACGAATTTTGGTTTTTATCAACAAAATGTTATACTATTTTTTTAAAGTATTAAAATGTATTACAATCTTGTAGATATAATTTTTTTAAAGTATTAAAATGTATTTACAATATTGTAAATATAACGAATTTTGGAGCATCTGGAAAAAATAAAAAACCTAGTCAAGAATATAACGTAATTAACGACCTCGGGATATGCTTGACTCGTTTACACTCTTAAACGTAACCCCTATTTATTCTACAACAATGTAAACCCAAATTCGTTACAACTCGTTAAAAATAATTTGTTATTTTTATACTTGTTACATTGGTGTAAATACGAACATCCGAAAGAAAATAAAAAAACGTAGTCAAGACTATAACGAAATTAAAGAAAAAATAAGACGAGTAAAATGGTGCAATTTTCATAAAAAAAATTATAGTATAAAAAGTTATGGATGTATAAAAAATGAGGGAGTAAGTTAGTACATAAACTAAATTACTAATATGCCCTCATCAGATTTAATAATATAAAACCATGTGTTTAATTTTGATTAGATAATTAGAGTTAATGAGTTATTGCCATAAGGGGGTTATAATCAGATCACAATCATATATATATATAAGTCCAGTAACCCATAAAAAAGAGGCCCTCATTCTTTTTTAGGTCCTAAACCCTAGATTGAATCAGTCATGTAAACGGTGATGAATATACTCTTACACATAAAAAACAAAAGTGTTATACATGTGTCACAATGTTGTTCGAAAAAATCAAAGGTCTGGATTGATCTTGACGAAACTATACGGGTTATTGGTTCAACGGTGAGTTGTTATTTGAACATCATCCTATACATACATAAATACACACACACACATGTAATGGATCAATAAGCGTGATCTAGACATGATATCCGTCACTCGGGTTTTCACGCCCCATAACACAGTTTTTACACTGATGTTACCGAAGACCCGGGTGAACCCCCTTATTAGAGCGCTCGGAGTGGAAGCCGGGAAGAGCCCGGGGAGCCTTTCACCGGTTCGGAGAAAAGTGGGAACACCGCCCCCCCGGTTTCGGGGTGGGGTAATCCGGGGTTTACTCACCGATGGAAGCCGAGCATGGGAGGGGACAAAGAGCCGTTGGAATTCGACCGTTGAGGTTTAAAAAAATTCCAATTTTTTTCCTATTTAAACAACTCTAAAACAACCACAAATCTCACACTTTTCTCTCATATTCTACAATCTATACACTAAATTTATAAAAATTTCAAGTAAAATGGAAGGAGGTTCATCACGTGGTGGGTCATCAACCAAAAAATTTAGAAAACCACAACAAAAAAATGTTCAAACGGCTCAAATGAACCCGTTCAACACACTCGAGTATCGTACACAAATTATTTATTAAAAATAAAATTTTAAAATGAGGAAAAGTGAGAAAAAGTAGGACAACACCGTGCAAAATGAGGAAAAGTGGGGAAAACTCGTTGCGGCCTTAAAACGAAGGTTTAGGGTAAAAAGAATGAGAATAAAAAATGAATAACCGACTCTAACATGTAGCTATCATTTTCATTTTGACCACGTCCCAAAACATAACGAATAAATTCTGAGTGTTTGCTCGAAGAATCAAAATAATGAGGAAATATACTTTCTGGAATCAAAATTTGGCATCCCTCCTGCTTTCTAAAGATCTTCGGAGAATTGTTCAACCGGAAATCTGTAGATACGCGTGCGTACTTCTCAAGGTGAACTCTTATTCTATTTGACTAGGGTTTCATTTACTATTCATCGTATTGCGTTCTTGATCGTTGTTAGACTCGGTCAACATTCTGTTCAACGCGTTTTTAGTTGGATTTAGGTGAACTCAAGTTTATTTTTATAGTTATTTATATGCGAAATGTGCTTGTTATGTTTGATTCCTACATTAATACCTTCAAGTTTGTTGACAGATTACAAAAATCCAGGTATGTATTGATGATTTGTGGTTTCAGTAGCCATCAAGCCTTTGGCATTTTTAATTTTGAAGTTTTAATCCTTTGTTGGTTGCTTGTAAATTGTAATTTGGTGGTAAAAATGGAAGTTTTTCCCCAATTCGAGAAGTTACTTTCCATTGAATACAAGATTGGAGAAAAATATCATTGTTAGGTTTTTGCATAGGATTCCTAATTGGGGTTGTCATCTATAGGCCTGCTTTTTTTGTTTCTGTCTCTTCTAATGCTGATTTATGTTGGACTAAGATTGTAAGTAGATCAATTTTGAAGGTGATATTTTGTTGCATGTTGTTCAACTTTGTCCAGTGATGGAGGATGTGTTCTCCTGCTGGTGAAATACTTATGGTGGTCTGAATTGTTGATACTGTATAGCTTATTGTTTTGTATGATTGCGCAATATGGTACATCTGACATCATCTTGTTTTTCATATGCTGCTTTGGTTTTTGAACTCGTATGAAAATTTAACGCCTTATGACACCTAAAATGTGCAATCCTGAAAAACGGGGTAGGGTGCTGCTTTTTTGCTTGAAGCGTTGCTTTTGGTAGGGAGCCTTTGATACGAGGCTTATGCCTAAAGTATTTTAAATTTTTGGAAAAGTTACTCATGTCATGTGTATAGGATAATTCAAACCATTTAGGTTTCACGCGCTGCCCCGAGCCGTGCATCTATGTTTCCCCTTAACCTTAAATGGGGTTGACCCGTCCATCAGTTTGGTCCAGTATTAGTTAAGCTTATATGAGTGTGTGCTCTAAACCTCTTAGCCTGCTAACCCATATCGAGCATAACCTAAGACCTTCTGGTCTCATGTAAATCTCAATTGCATACTTGATTATGCTAATTGCTAATTATGTTAGGTCTATATAATATCTATGGAATGATATATATCTTTTTTTAAGTTCTATATATTTATTTGTGAATTATATTAAATTTTAAACTTTTCATGTATAGTTAATTCACAAGTATCTTTGAATATCGAGTGCCTCAAGTACGTAAGGTATGCCTTCTCCTCACGTGTCACACCTTTGTTTCTGGGACCCTAGGCACTCTATACTGACTCCTGCCTTTTAAAATTAGTTGGCCTACTATTAAGTGGGGTGCAAATCTAATACTGGCAAGGTAAGATAAATGTCAATTTAAGTATGCTTTTTCACTATCGTCATTTTGTCCAATTTACATCAATAAAAAGCACATGGCCTATAATTTATAACAAAAAAGGAAAGAAATGAGTACTCCAGCTGCTCTTACGCGCGGAGGCACATCTCGCAAAAAGCACTAGAAAGTGCAAGCATCATGAACAACCTACTCTTAGCATCACCTTAACACGTGACCATGTGCTTTGCTTTCTGTGCCTTTTGCCTCAGTTGCATTTTTTGAACACACTTAGGGAGTCCAAAAAGAATGTCTATTAGGTTTAACTTTTGTAAGGATCACCTTTATGGGTATCAATTTGCGAAATTAGGAATCACAATGCTGGAAATATATTCTTGTGATTTTCTTTCTTTTCTTTCATTTTTTTTTGTGGAATTCAGTTTGGTTACTGGTTTTATCAATTTAACAATCAGCGTGATTAGTATTTTCACTATTTTGAATCATTTGACTTCAATTGGCGTCAAACATTTGAACAATCAAGATACTTATGCAAATGCTGAGAAGCATTCTAGTTTGCCAAAAAGAGAAAAATGAACAAATGTCTTATCACTTATGTGTTAATAATTGTCATTTGGCTTATATTGCACCCTAAATTGATGTCTTGATGAGTTGATGTCACGTTTATGTTGCCCAAATTTACTTATATAGTACAGCTACCAACTTCCTAGTACCATATCTCCTTTTCCCCATGAGATGGGGTTGAAAAATTCTTTGTTTGGAACTTCACTCCTTTGTTTTTTATTCAGTTAAGCTTCTTTCAATACTCAATAATGAATTCATAAATGTGATTAACCTTAGGGTTTTGCTAGTGATGAATCACTAATGATGAATCATCTTATTGCTCTAGGTTGAAGAAGGTTGTGTTAGGTCACAGAAGAACCAGAGCCAGAGAAGAGGTAGAAGGGGTCTTGGAGCCTAGTTAGCATATTAAGGGACAAAGGGTACTAGTTTATCTTCTGTCTTCAAGTTGACTTTTTAGTTATTTTATTGACCGTAAATCCTTCCTTGTGGTCTGACTGATTCATCTCTCTGATGATTATTCTATATGCTTTTTCCTATTTTGATTGCTGTTTTTGCATAGTCACAACTACGCCCCATTTGCGGTGCACGCATATAATGTATATATGTGTGGGCCCTTAAGGGGCAAAAGTAAAAGTGCACTAATTTTAACGTTAGTCTAGTTATTTGTGAAAATAACGTTAAAATCATTGAGATGATCAACTTCAAATGATAACTTTGAGCCGGGGTCTCTTTCGGAGCAGCCTCTCTATCTCAATTGGGATAGGGGTAAGATTTGTATCTATCCTTCCCCCCCACAGACCCTACTGAAAAGTGGGGATATACTGGGTAAGGTTGTTGTTTTGCATAGTCACAACTGTGTGCACTGTATGTTTTAGTTGATGTTTGGTGGATTGTTATTTTTGCAGGTGTGATGGAGATATCACTTCTGAAAGTACTTCTCAAAAATATATCTAGTTTCTTGCATCTGCAGTTCCCTGAAAACTCAACTTCAGCACTCGTTCAGAAATACTACCAAAAGATTGAAGAAATATTTAAGTTGATTAAACCAGTACTTGAGGCTATTGTTGATGCAGGGGTAGCTTCTAATGAATCTCTTCAGAAAGAATTTGCTGGCTTGAGTCAATCGGTTGATGAACTGAGGGATCTTATAGAAGATTGCCATCCATTGATGAGTAAAGTTTACTTTGTATGTCACTTTCCTTGTCATCAATGCTTCCTAGTTTTATAAAACACACCCACGCGCGTACACTAGATTGTGGATTCGTATGACGGACAAGAACATATTAAATCTTATAAGTCTATAGATCATAAGTAAAATATAATATATGTAAGAGAAAAATATAAAATGTTATGTTTAAAAAGGATTCCTTGCCATCAATGCTTCCTAGTTTTATGGATTCGTATATATTTTTTATGTTATGAATCCTTATTGTTAAAGGTGATATGTTAGTAAGTTAGTTAATAGAAAAGTGAGATGGGTTTTAAAAATTGTATGTTTTAGTTATAACTTTTAAATGCTATGTATATGTTTATATGGTTTACAAAACAAACAAACAAACTTACCCAGTATATTCCCACTTTTCAGTAGGGTATGAGACACACATATTCATTTAAATCCTAAAATTGCATTTTTTTTGTTCATTTTAATGATAATGACATATGACGAGATCTTTATAGACAAATATTTTTAAATATAAAACCTTATAAGTTTTAGATATCTGTAAATAAAAGAAAATATAGAAAAAGGAGTAAAAAAAGGGTAAAGATGTAAATTATATAGCGGTAGGTGTGATTATATACGCATTTGCCATGCCTATGGGTTGTTCATGAAAAATTGAAGGTAATTTTGTTTAAAATTTGGATTGGAAATAGCCAATTAGGTGCTTCTATTTTAATGTTTAATTTATGAATTAACAAAAAAAATTCTAAGAAAGTCGCACTATATATTGCTGAGATGGCAGCATGATATATTGGCTAAATTTTATGTTAATACCCTGTCTTAGCTACACATATGCATGTATGTGTGTGCATATATGTGCGTGTGATACAAAGCCACTCAAAGTATATACAAGGCGACACAAACGGGGCAGGTCAGTTACTATGGGCTCTGTCTTGGATCAATTTGAACCTATTTTGCTTCATGGATTAATCCGTTAGGTCAGGAGAGTAGCGGGAATATGGATTGGTGGGGATCAGTTTCAAAGCAATATTTCAGGAGCAGTTAGAGACTTAGAGTTGGTGAAAAGATATATTAGAAGGCTTCGTTTACCTTTGTTTTTCTTGATGTTTTATTTTATGTTCTTGTAATATGGAGATTGTGCCCATCTCGAATAGGGCTGTGTGTTTCAATTTAATCAAGTTGTCTGCTTTAGTTTTTGTTCTTATCAGCCTGCGTCTCTCAGAGTGACTTGTCTCAATTAGTTGTCTGTATTGTGTAGGTTATGCAATTTGAATCAGTGTTTGCAAAGGTTCAGGCTCGAAGCTTAGAGCTCTTTGAGCTGCTGAAATCTTCTCCCAAAGGTCTTCCTGATGAATTGGGTTCATCATCACTTGAGGTTTGCCAAATATATTAGTTGGCCTATATACTATGGGATAAATAAGGCATATCACTTTTTTTTTCAAATCTTGTAAAGTATAAAAAAGCAAAAAATTAGGCTATATGCAATGGCACCATTTCAATTCTCATGATCATCTCTTATATGCATCAAAATTTATTGCAGCCTTGTGTACAGAAAATCAAGTGTATGGGTTATGAAAAAGCATCAGCTATACTTTCAAAAGCTATAAAGGATCAAGCTGAGGGATCTGAACCTAGTGCAGCCAACAGGTTAAAAATTGCTGATTTTCTTAACTTAAAGTCAAATCAGGAGCTTCTAGTTGAGGTTGTTGCCCTTGAGAAATTAAAGGAAAATGCTGAACAAGCAGCTAAAATGGGAGATTTAGAGTGCATTGAGGAAATGATAGCTCTTGTTACCCATATGAGTGATAGGTTAATCGAAGCCAAACAGTCTAAAAACTCTTACCCTGTGCCAATACCTTCTGATTTCTGTTGCCCTTTATCGCTTGAACTCATGACAGACCCTGTAATTGTAGCTTCAGGACAGACATATGAGCGAGGGTATATTCGTAAATGGCTTGATCTTGGACTTACTGTTTGCCCTAAGACCATGCAAACACTTGGCCACACTAATCTTATTCCTAATTACACTGTGAAGGCACTAATTGCAAGTTGGTGTGAATCAAACAATGTTAAGCTCCCACAACCTGTGAAGACCTTGACTGTGACTCAACCTAGGTCATCTGATTCAACACAGGCTATAGGTTCACCCGCTAGTGGGACCATCCACCAGGAAGAAACTGCAACTTCGCCAACTTCACCAGTGCATCATGTCCAATCATTGTCAGAAGATACTCTACCCGGACTGGCTGAAAATGGGCATGAGTTGCCCGAATCTATAGACCACTCTATGGAGTCAAGTGGGCAGTCGTCTAACGTTGGTGGGATGAAGGAAAAGTCAAGAGTTGGTCATCAGAGAACTGTTTCAACTCCCAGCACATGTTCTGATACAAACTTTTCTCATGAAATATCTCAGGAAGCAAATGATTTGTCTGTAGCACAGGTGGCAACACCCTCCAGCACTGATGCTTCAGGACAGGCGGCACCTGACTCTCAGCCTGTCCCAATTGCTGCTACTCCCCCGATAACCCCACTATTATCACCTCGGTTTGAAACTAGACCCAGAAATCCACTGTGGTGCAGGCCTTCAGAACGCTACGGACCGAGAATAGTTTCTTCATCCACCATGGAAACCAGGCCTGATCTAGCTGGACTAGAAACCCAAGTTAAAAAACTGGTTGATGACTTGAGCAGCACGTCAGTCGATGTAGTAAAAAACAGCACAGGTGAACTCAGGTTACTTGCTAAACATAATATGGATAACCGAATTGTTATAGCAAACTGTGGGGCCATCAGTTTATTAGTCGGTCTACTTGGGTCAACAGACCAAAAAATCCAAGAAAACGCCGTCACTGCCCTTTTAAACTTATCAATAAATGATAACAACAAAATTGCGATTGCAAATTCTGGCGCAATTGAACCACTGATCCATGTACTTGAAATCGGGAGCTCAGAAGCTAAAGAGAACTCAGCTGCTACCCTTTTTAGCCTCTCGGTTATTCAAGATAACAAGATAAGGATCGGGAGATCTGGGGCAATTAAACCATTAGTTGATTTACTAGGAAATGGGACTCCACGAGGAAAAAAAGATGCAGCAACAGCTTTGTTTAACCTGTCAATATTCCATGACAACAAGGCTCTCATTGTCCAGGCTGGTGCGGTTAGGTACCTTGTGGAACTAATGGATCCAGCAGCTGGGATGGTTGACAAGGCGGTTGCGGTTTTGTCAAATCTTGCAACAATTCCTGAGGGACGGTCAGCTATTGGTCAAGAGGGTGGGATACCGGTGCTGGTTGAAGTTGTCGAGTTAGGTTCGGCTAGAGGGAAGGAGAATGCTGCTGCTGCCCTCTTACAGCTGTGTACCGACAGCAGTAAGTTTTGCAATATGGTCCTTCAGGAGGGTGCTGTCCCACCATTGGTTGCTTTGTCACAGTCTGGTACCCCAAGAGCCAAAGAAAAGGTGAGTAAATTGGTGAGATTTCATGTTTATAATATAATTCATGGTGGTAAATTGTTAATTTTAGTTTGTTGATTGTGTTGCAGGCTCAGTCGTTGCTTAATTACTTTAAATCCCAGAGGCATGGCAACAATGGGAGGGGATAAAATGCATCTGACATTTAGCTGGTAAGATTAGACAGTGAATACACATGAACGTATTTAATGTTGCCAATAATGCATAGATGGTAATTATTTATGTACACACACATAGAGCTCATAATTAACAAAATTAGACAAACGGGAACACATGTAACTATTGCTTTTAAGTGTAATTTTTATACTAATAAATACATATATAAAGTTAGACATATGCTAATTTATATAGCATTCTCCCACTGACTTTTTCGCATCTCTCTACTAATAAATGCATCTCTTATTTAAATGATAATATTAAACGTTAATTAAGTTATTTAGAAGCAGTGTTGTAAAAATCGCTAGTCGCTAGTCGGCCGGCGAGGTAGGGACTAGAGATTAATCGGATTGGAATTTTTATATAGAATTTTTCAAAATTATACATATATACAAAACTTTATACATAAATTTTCAAATAAATCAAAGATTTTATCCAACTAATTCACATTGGGCCTATTAATATTACTTTTTTAAAAAAAAACCATGCCCATCTCTTTTAATAAACCAACAAAAAGCCCATGATGAGCACGTCCATCCCTTTATTCCCTCCCGTCGTCGTTCCCGTGTGCAGCACATCGGTCGAAATTAGGGCCAATATGAAGATACGTCTGGAATTAATTCACGACTTCGTTGGAATCATCGATCGTTCACATCTAACCTGGGATTCTCGTCAATCCATCTCATAATCTTCGTTCACACAGTAAAACGAAGGTTTGTTTTCGTATCCTAGTTCTTGAAATCGTCAAAAACCGGCCGATTTTTGCCCGATTTGAGGCTGATTAGGACCGATTAGGTCCGGCTTTGACCGTCGTTGACCGACTAGCGATTAATTGGACGATTCGACGAAATTTAGTCGGTAGACCTCCGACTACCGATTAATCACCGATGAATCGCGATTTTTACAACACTGTTTAGAAGGATGATTTTTTTTTTTAAAATACGAACTTTTTTAAAACCGGTGTTTTTAATAAATAAAAATAATTTGAAGTTAGAAGTTTTTTAAACAACAAAATATCTATTAGAAAATGATATATTTTTTTCAAAAACTATTTTTTACAAAATGTTTAATAAGTAGATTTCTAATAATTAAATGTCAAAAAAAATATTGTTGTTTTATTAATTAAATTATTTACTTGTGCGTAATTTAAGTCATGCTTTATCTTAAAATATCGTATAATACGTAATACAAAGCATTTAAAATTTTTATAATTTAACTCGTATAAACACGAATATTAGCCTATATTATTACAAAAATATCATTTTTTTAAAAAAATGACTTTTTTTAAAACATGTTTGAACATAATTTAAAAAAAAACGAGTGCTAAAATTTTTATATTAATATTTTATTATATAAACAATTAACTTATGTGCAATTTTAAAATGTTTAATATCAAAAGATAACTTTATAATTTCTAAATTTATTTTAGTATTTAGTATTTTCTGAATGAGACCGTTTATTTCAAACATCTGAACAGAAAAGACATCTGAAAAAAAAAAAATCTGAATGAGCTAACTATTCATATTTAGATGCAAGTCTGAATGAAGAAAAAAACCTACTTCTTTCTCCCCTTCTCCTGTCGGCCGTTGCCTCCCCCTCTCCCACTCCCGTCACCATCGACTCCACCCTCTCCCACGCTAACGCCATCGCAGCAGAAACCCATCACCGTCGCAGCAGGCGAAAAATCTAACAACAAAGAGGCTAATGGCGATTTCATTAATTAATTACTGTAAGGACTCGGAAGCAGTGTTTTCGCGACCGGACTGGACCGGCCGGCCCGACCGGGGACCACACACACAACCGGCCAAAACGATTTGGCGGTCGGACCGGAACCGGAAAAACGATCGGACCAGATTTTTTAAAAAAAACTACCACTCTTTTTTTTTTATAGAGAGGTGAGGAACCTCTTCCTTTATTATCTCACCAATGTGGGACAACTATTTTCATGCAAATTTGTACTCCCCTTCTTTATATAGAGAGGTGGGAACCCCTTTATTTGTTATCTCACTAACGTGAGACAACTTTTTTCATACAAACTTGTGCTTCTTTTCATTCTTTTATATAGAAAAATGAAGAATCTTTTTATTTGTCATCTCACCTATGTGGGACAAGATTTCAAGAAGAAAAAACTTTTTTTTTAACTAACATATAATTACACAAACTTATATTTGATTTTTAAAAACATTAAATATTTTTCAAATTATTCCGGTTCTTGAATCCGGTCCAACCGGTCCGACCAGTAACCAGTAAGGCGTCCGGTTCGACGTCCGGTCCGGTTCTGATAATATTGCTCGGAAGGCTTGTTGTTGATGGAACAAGAAGATTTGAAAGCTTCGATTTGAGATTGACATTTGTTGTAATCACCTCTTTAGTGCTTCCACATCGCAAGTTGAAGCTGTTTTCTTCTTGCCGCGGTTATCTTTCATTTTCTCCATTCCAACGTTTGTTTAATCGTTCATCGATCGATTGGCTTTGGAACGAAAGGAATCGTGTTTTGTTTGTCGATGAACTTTTTATATTTTTTATAAACAAATCGGCTTGAGCTCCATGTTAGATGGTTTAGATTAGGAGATTTGAGCTTGATTTTTGCTTGTTTAAAGATTTATTTATAAAACTGAGAAGATACTTCAGAAGGGTAAAGTAGTCATTATGTATAGTCGTTCAGATGTTCAACCAACAGTGTTAACCGATTTAACACTTAATGGTTTAGACCCTTTTAACCATTCCGACATCATACTGATTTAGCACTTAATATTTTAGACACTACCAAATAACCCCTATGACTTGTATATAAGAGTTATATTATAATTAAAATATGATCAGTAAGGTTTATTTTTTATTAGTTTACAAATATTTTAGTTTTTTTAAAAAATAAATAACTTTATATTTTTTAACTTACTTTATTGGATATTTTTACAGTTTTAAACACAAACATAACCAATGACAATATTGACCACATTTCGAATATAAATTAAATTTTAAATATAAGAATATAATCAAAATATTTTTTAATATTCTCATTATTAATAAGATGATTATTTTTATAGTTTATAATTATTTTATAATTGATCAAAATTGTTTCATTTTTATTATTCATCTACTTGCTTATTTGAAAATAATCTAAACATATTATTGAATTTACTAATTAATAGTTATAGTTAGAGTAAATTACTGATATGGTTCTTGAGGTTTGCTAATATTTTACTCTTAGTCCCTAGGTTTCATAAATTACTCATATGGGCTCAAACTTTGCACATTTGTAACACATATAGTCTTTATGTGAGAGTAATTTGGTCAATAACTTGGTGACTTAAGGACTATGTGTTATAAATGTGCAAAGTTTGAGACAATATGAGTAATTTATAAAACTTAGGGACTAAAAGTGAAATATTAGCAAACCACAAATACCATCTTGGTACTCTTATAATTATTACTTTACATTGTAAGTGTAATTGTATATAATTATTAATTTACAATTAAAAGTGTCAGATAATGATTTTTGTTTGTATATATAATTTACAGAATCTAAGAAAATAAATTAAAATAATTGGTAAAAATTATTAATTAGTACTATTAAATATATGAATTAATGCTCCAAATTTAACGCAAAAAATAAATTAAACATGCATAATTGCATAACATGAAATAAAAAACATTATTTATTACATAAGATAGATATACTTGGAGTAGGTTCACATACAAATAGAGTTTTTTGTAAAAATGGTAGAAACCAATAATGTGTTGACATTTGACATTTTTATTAATTAATAGAAAAGGGTAATATAAGCAATTGTATTTAAATGATTTTTAAATTTTACATTAAAATAGGTAAGTGGTTAATCAGTTTCCACAAATTAAAATCATATTCATAACATCAAATACCGAAGCAAAAAAAAAAAAAAATAAAAATCGCAGGCATTGATTTTTTGAATTGCATTTGCAAAATTCGATGGACGATTTTGTAGTGCTGTTATATGTTGTAACCCCCAGTTACTATTCAACAATTTTCCATAATATCAGAGTTGGTCCCATCAATTTTTTTCATTTTTAAAACCTCGTTTGACCCTCTTTATTTAATAATATTAAACAAAGTTTAACGCAAACGTGTCACACATTTTACAATACTTATTTACATAAGTACGTTTAAACCAAAATTTCAAACGTTTGCAACAAGGTTTATTTGTTCGATTCCCAGTCCACCTCGATCCTTACAGCTAAGTCCATCATGTTTGACCTACAAACATCACACAATATTTCACATTAGTTCATAAGAACTAAGTAAGTAAACCCCAATGATTTTGCACAATCAAATGTAAAAATACATTTTTCACAATCAATATTCAAGCCGAGTCGTTTCTATTCGAATTGACTCTCACAATGTAAAAATGTCACATTACCAATCATTAACTATTGCTCACGATAGTTTAATCAAAATTATACTATGGTGTTCATATTCATGTACTTCCACCATAGCTATTTCTCAGCACCTCTACTATTCACACATTTGTGATATCATAATTAGTTCAAGTCTTGAGATGTTCACCCACCAGTACTTCCATCTAAGACAAATTGCTAGCACCTCTAGCTATCCACCATTGTGGAGTCATAATTAGTTCAAGTCTTAAGATGTTCACCCACCGGTACTTCCATCTAAGACAAATTGCTAGCACCTTTAGCAATCCACCATTGTGGAGTCATAATTAGTTCAAGTCTTAAGATGTTCACCCACCGGTACTTCCATCTAATACAAATTGCTAGCACCTCTAGCTATCCACCATTGTGGAGTCATAATTAGTTCAAGTCTTAAGATGTTCACCCACCGGTACTTCCATCTAAGACAATTGCCAGCACCTCTGGCTATCCACCATTGTGGAGTCATAAATAATTCAAGTCTTAAGATGTTCACCCACCGATACTTCCATCTAAGACAATTGCCAGCACCTATGGCTATCCACCATTGTGGAGTCATAAATAATTCAATCAAATTACTATGATGTTCACCCACCGGTACTTCCATCATAAAATTCTCACACTATTATTCACCAAGGTATTGGATTTATCATAGGTTGTTGAACTTTTATTATTCAACATTCCCTATCACCAATGCCATATTTCATATAATCATTCAACAACAAATTCAATATTTATTATGTGATGTCATAATTGTGGGATTACTTACTTTGATCAGATAAGAGATTAGCAACTGCATGCTCTTTTCCTGCTCTATGACTAGTGGTTTGACTTCCACTACCACCACCTAGTTGCAAAATACATATACAACTAGTTTCAACACGTATAGCACCAATGAAGTTCAACACACTTGACTGATTTGACTTCTTTAAAGTCAATTATCACAATTAATCACATTTCATGCCTCTCTTAGGCATTTCATCAATTAATTGATGTTCATTATATTAGTTACGATCTTTAATTATTTCTATTATTCAAAATTCATTTATGATCATAACTGTTAATAATGTTAACATCAATTTATCACAATCATCATTTAACCCATGGATTATAATCCATATTTATTTCAAAACCCCATTTACCCATCCTACTAGTTATCACATCATGATATGGGTTTCATAACAATAGGACATTATCCCGGCTTCCAAACGAAGATTTCACCGTCAAAATATCAATTTCTTAGTTTCTATTAACCCCTAGTTATCAACTAGGCAATAATCAATACCCATAATCATAGTATTACAATCAAAACTAGATTTAATTCACAAAATAAACTAGTAGGATAAAACGAATCGTTACCCATCGAACGGATGTTCAATCACCAAACAATGATCAGATGTTGTAGAAACAATCCTTGGTAGGATCTGGATGTTTAAAACACTCCAAATATGAGTTTGGATCTCAATTTTCGTATGTGGGTGTTGCAAGTTCGAGAGAAAGAAAA
>SZYD01001409.1:0-58222 GCA_009363875.1 Mikania micrantha
AATCCGCGAAAACACGTCATCATGAACGGCCTGTTGAATGAACGAAAGTGCCCTAGCATCCTTTCTCCGATTTCTCTGTACCGAGTTCGATCACCATCATTCGGATTGTAACCTTCTTCCACGAGATCCCAGAGATCATGTGACATGAGAATCGTTCTCATTCGTATGCTCCAATACTCGTATCCTTCGCCTTTAAAGACCGTGTAGAGGCACCTGCGACTGACTTGTCTCTTTCACGTTCGCCATATGTTCTGCAATTATGTCTTCAATCTTAATGCAACTTGGAACCTGTGGGTTATGCTCTTGATACCAATTTGATGGTTTCACAGCATAAGATCACACAGAAAATTCACACTCCAGGGAATACGTTTTCTATTCAACAACCAGCAAACGTTTACAACCATTACTAGATAAAACATCAACCCAGAGAAACTGTCCTACTTAAACGTAAAACATGACCACTAACTTAACACAAACACAACTGCAGTAAGTAAAGACAAAAGAAACTCAACTGACTTAAACTACTACTCATACGATATTCTAGACAACGTAACATCTCCATGCATGCAGGTCACAATTATGTGAATTACTTTCAATATACTTTACATCATATTAATATGTATATTTACGTATTTAAATAGGTCAAGTTGGTTTCAAAATTTTTTGATCTTAAGTGATGGTGTTCAGTTGTGTCAAATATATTGTTTTAAGGTTTAAAACTTGCAAGGTTGGGTATGGGTCGCATTTCTCTTTTGATAATGCAATACTAATGTAACTAAATATATTAAAAAATATAGGAATATTCTGTTTTAAAACAAAAAGGATGGAGCAGTTAATCACAAACGTTTAAAGCCTAATGTACAAGAAACCTTGCACATAAAATAAGGATGTCAGGGTCAAATTTAAAGCCGTCTTTATCGTTGTTATCTTTCAATCAACTGATCATTGCATCCACACTTGCATGGGTTCCATTTATTAACTCTAAAAAACACGGATTTACTCCTAAATTTTGTTGAAATTCATTTTGATTGGTGTTTTTGGTTTCAATGGCGGTTAGTCATAAGTTATAGTTGCTCAGGTTCTAATTAGTTCTTTTTTTTTTAATAACTCATAAGTTATATTCTATGTATTGCAGACATAAAAAGGATTGAAAAAAACAAAACGTTGTACTACAAGGCTCGCACTGTAACACCTCAGTTTGGTTAGAGCTGACGTGTCACTTTTACATAAATCACGATACTAGTTAAGATTGAATAAAATATAAACGAAATTCAAAAACAAACATCATAAATAACCCAATGATTCGTTAAAAGTCTTAATATAATTATTAAAAATGTAATAATTATTCTTTCTTCAGAACTATTGTCGTGTTGTTTCACTCTTCACCTAATCTTGTTATTTTCCTGCAAACCTACCGCGAAAAAAAACAATGCGGCTGAGCGAAGCTCAGTGGGATAAACAAAAGAAACTAATTGTAATATAGTAAAGGGGTAACTTTATAGAAATGTAACCAACTATCAGTTTTGTTCTAATTAGGTCACTCATACATTTTTTTTGTTCCGATTAAGTCACTCATACTTTCTTTTGTTCCGATTAAGTCACTTATACTTTTTTTTTGTTCCGATTAGGTTACTTTACTTTTAATTTTGTTTCAATTAAGTCACTCATATTGTAAGTAAAATGTTTGTGATTAGAAAACTATTTTAAAGTAATGTGACAAAATCGGAACAAAAAAAAGTATGAGTGACTTAATCGGAACAAAAAAAAAGTATGAGTGACTTAATTGGAACAAAAAAAAGTATAAGTGACCTAAGTGGAACGAAGCTGAAAGTTGGTTATATTTGTATGAATGACCTATAGTAAATCAGGTTTCATCTTAACATATCTGACTTAAGATTTAAGATAACAGGTCATATCATTCATTATATCACTGATTTTTTTAGATTGGTTATGAACATTAACATAGATTATAAATTAACAGATCAGAATATTATCATACCTCAGATTATATCTCATAATAACAAATTTCAAATCGTCAGAGATCAGATATTTAAGTCATTTAGCTTAAAGAAAATACCCAATGAGCCAGATTCAGATGTTAGAGTAAAGTAGTAACCACGATTGTACAGAGGTCGTAGTCCCAATGTACCAGATGTGTGTGATGGGGTTATGGCACACACTTACCATCCACTAGAATTAGATATATATCCTGGGACCAGTCCATACGCCTCTAACAGATATAGCTAAGTACTTCTACGAGTACATAGATATAAAGATAAAATGGAGACGCCGTGTCTAATTGCACCGTGTCTAATTTACGATAACTAGTATGTTCCAAGAAAATAACTAGCATATTTCAAAGAAAGAATATAAGGTTTAACAAATTATATTTGTTTTAAAATTTCTTCATAACTTCCGTTTGAGTTTAATAATGATTTCATACCGTGTTAGTTTTAAGTTTTCAACTTTAATTACATAATCATATAGATATATATTCTGCTATTTATTTAAATTAATTATTTCTTAAAATAATTGGGGTATTTCAACTCTACCTCCCTTAAAATAAATCCGTCCTCGAATTTCTCGTTAGATACTAACCAGAGCCCATATAAACATGTACAAGAATTAAGCGGATTGTTTCTTAAACTACTATATATCTTAAGCATATAGAGGTATTGTTAATACACCTTAATATTTGATATATTAATTTAGGTGGCATATAACATAAACCTAGTTCGCAGTGAAATTTCTACTAACAAAAAAACTTTAAAATAAGACAATATACTTTATTTCTCAAACAGACTAGGATATTGTGGGCGAATCATTTCTTCAGCCTCCCAGGTAGCCTCACGCTCAGGATGATTTTTCCACAATAATTTAACAAAAGGAATTGTTTTCCGATGCATCACCCGTTCTTGACGATGCAAAATAGCCTCTGGTTGTTCCTCGAATGATAAGTCCTCCTGAATCAAATGGAGCGGATAGTTCACCACATGAAGAGGATGATAATTATATCATCTCAGAAGTGATGTATGAAAAACATTGTGCACATGTGACAATTGTGGAGGTAAAGCCAGACGATAGGATACTTCACCAACTCGTTCTAAAATTTCAAAGGGCCCAATAAATCGAGGACTAAGTTTCCCTTTTATACCAAATTGTCTAACACCACGACATGGTGAAACTTTCAAAAATACATTGTCACCAACATTAAACTCCAAACCTCTTTGGTGCCGACCCGCATAGCTCTTTTGTCTACTTTGTGCTTCTTTTAGTTTTTCACGAGCTATGGCCACTTTTTCATTCGTTATCTGCACATGTTCAAGAACTTCAATCATTTTTCCTCCAACTTCATTCCAGCATATCGGTACTCTACATTTTCGTCCGTATATAAGCTCAAATGGGGCCATGTCGATACCGGCCTGCCAACTATTATTAAAAGAGAACTCGATTAAGCATATGTACTCATCCCAGCTACATGTCCATTCAAGTGCACATGCTCTAAGCATGTCTTCCAATGTCTGAATAGTGCATTCAGACTGTCCGTCAGTCAGTGGGTGAAAAACAGTACTAAATCTCAATTTTGTTTCCCAGGCCTTTTGTAAACCCTTCCAAAAAACGTGACGTCAAATGCGGATCTATATCACATACAATAGAAGATGGAGTACCATGAAGTCGAACAATATCATGAAGAAATATTTCTAAAAGTTTACTCACTGAGTATCGCTTCTGAATAGGTAAGAAGTGTGCTGATTTTGTGAGTATATCAACCACAACCCAAATAGCGTCATTCTTCTTAGAAGTCTTTGGTAAATGCGTAACAAAATCCATAGATATATCATCCCATTTCCAAACAGGAATGTCTAATGACTGCAATAATCCACTAGCACTCTGATGCTCAATCTTCACCTGTTGACAAGTCATGCATTGAGACACATATCTAGCCACAGCTTCTTTCATACCACTCCACCAGAAATTTTGCCTTAAATCTCTATACATCTTGGCTGAGCCCGACTGAATAGATAATGGAGAACTGTGTGCCTCAGCCAATAATGCTTCATGAAGAGCAGAATCATCTGGCACACATAATTTTTTACCACACCAAATCACTCCATGTTCATCAAGTCGAAATTTATATTGTTTTTCCACTTTTAAGTTATCTTGGATTGCTCAAAGTTCACCGTCTTGTTCTTGAGCTTCTTTTATCCATTTGATAAGATTTGGTTCTATATGCAGTCTTGCTAAATGCCCATTAGAATCACAAAATTGTACAACAGTCCCTATCCTATCTAAATCCGATATCATATGGGGTTCAATATTAAGGCATGCCAACCCACCAAATTCTTTCTACTACGTGCATCAGCCACTAAACTAGCTTTACTAGGGTGGTATTTAATGTTGGCATCATAATCTTTGAGCAATTCCAACCATCTCCTTTGTCTCATATTAAGTTCTTTCTGAGTGAAAACATACTTGAGACTCTTATGATCAGTGATTATGTCACATGTTTCTCCATATAAATAATGGCGCCAAATCTTGATAGCAAGAACTACAACTGCTAACTCTAGGTCATGTGTCGGGTAATTTACCTCGTAAGGCTTAAGTTGTCTTGAAGCATGGGCAATGACTTTCACATACTGTATGAGAACACAACCAAGGCCTTTCTTTGAGGCATCACTATAGATTTGGTAGCCACTAGAATCGGAAGGTAGAGTAAGAATAGGGGCTGACACTAATCTTCTTTTCAGTTCCTCAAAACTCTTTTTTCGATCATCACTCCATGTGAACTTTACACCCTTCCTTAAAAGTTGAGTCAGAGGTAATGCCACACTAGAGAATCCCTTTACGAAGCGTCGATAATATCCTGCTAAACCCAAAAAACTTCTAACTTTAGTAACTGAGGTCAGTCTGGGCCATTTAGTAATAGCGTCAACCTTTGCCGGGTCCATAGTAATACCTTACGTTGATACAACATGGCCTAAAAATGCAACTTGTTCGAGTCAAAAATCACATTTAGAAAATTTCGCATACAACTTCTTTTGTCGGAGAGTTTCTAGAACGGTACGAATATGATCTTCATGTTCTTCTCTACTTTTCAAAAATACTAGAATATCATCAATAAACACGATTATAAAACGATGTAGATATTTGTGAAACACTCTATTCATGAGATTCATGAAAACAGCTGGAGCGTTTGTCAACCCGAAAGGCATGACTAGAAATTCATAGTGACCATAACGTGTTCTGAATAAAGTCTTAAGAACATCTTGATCTTTCACCTTTAGTTGAAGATAACCTGATCTGAGATCTATCTTTGAGAAGAACTTGGCTTCCTGAAGTTGTTCGAAAAGATCATCTATATGTGGTAGGGGATACCGATTACGAATGGTAATTTTGTTCATTTCTCGGTAGTCGATACAAAGCCGTATACTACCATCCTTCTTCTTCACAAATAACACAGGTGCTCCCCAAGGTGAAACGCTCGGTCTAATGAACCCAAGTTTCAACAGTTCCTATAGTTGTTCCTTTAGTTCTTTCAATTCCAAAGGAGCCAACCTGTAAGGTGCTCTAGAGATAGGTTCCAAACCAGAAATTAGATCAATGGAGAATTCTACTTCACGATCTGGTGGTATCCCTGGTAATTCCTGTAACATTTGTACATTTAGTCTTGGTAGTTGTAAACAGTATTAGAACAAATGTGTTTTCATATCAAATCAGTCAATGTGATTCATGTGTTCATAATGTGCTTGTGTGTTAGGATCTTTATTATTTAGGAACAAGTATGGATTATTTATTTACAGTCGAGTTCGCTAGGCAAGAACAGTATCGTATTATATCGAAACAGTGGTGGGACGGCGTCAGGTACGGTAGGTAGCTGGAATCTGGGGTATGCCCTATACATATACTGTGTTCGGTGTAATGGGATAGTGTTAGTGCGTAGTGTTGAGACGAATATTATGACAATTAATTAAACAAAAATCGTAATATGTAAGCGAGACTGAGTATAGTTATGGGTGACGATCCATAATAATACGAATATTGAACTTATAATTATGATTAAACGGCTTTTAATAATTAATACGATCGGAAAAGGTACGCGATTGTGGGTATACACGTAATTGTATCTGTTTAACGATCTGTCAACACATGAAGAGTAAATATAATTGAAATATATTATTTTACATTTTTACAATTTTGAAACTCATCAAAATGATGAGAATAATAATCCTTTATTTAAATCGCGTAAAATACGCGTCACGCGACGGAAACGCGAACCGAGCGACCGAAACGAACCCGAATACCACTCGGACTATAAAAGCCTTGAAGAAGGCCATTTCTCTCATTTAATTCCAGCCAAACCCTCTCTCTCTCTAGAAATTCGTTCTCCAACCTCTCTCTAAAAATCCAAGCTTCAATCGCGCATATCTTCTTCGTTTCTTGGCGGATTTGAGTGATTCTTGAACCTACGTGAAGCTCTCGACATCCTCTACACAGAAGTACAAAGGATCTGAAGTGTTAGCCGGCCAAAATCGAGGTATTGAAGCTGGAACATTCACGAAAATAGGGTTTTGTGTGTGTTTTGTTAAAACTCGACACCTAGCCGGTTCTTGCACAACCATTTCGAGTTTCGCACCTATAGCAACCCTCCCTGATACTAGATTAACTCGGATCGAGGTCTGGAACCAGGTTTTCGATGATGGTGGTGATGCAGGTCGACAGGTTCGGTGGTGGTTGTGGTTGCCGAACCCTTGGGAGGCTGCCGAACCCTCCCTTGGCGAACCAATATTAGAAACGAACCCATGGTTCGTTGATCACAGCCAGCCGAACCCTAATGGGTCTCACGAGCCTGCACAAACCTTCCATGCATGCCACGAACCCCGACATGCCGAACATATCAAGGTTTCTCAGCCTAACCTTCATGCAGTAGCGAACCCAGTCGAACCCATGATGGTTTAGGCGGACCTGCATGCTCACGATCCATTAGCCGAACCCTAAACCAAACGAACCTTTCATGATTAGGCGAACCATTGGGAAGCTGCCGAACACTTGCATGCTACGAACCATCTATATTAGACGAACCTTTCATCACCTTTGGTCGAACCATGAGAAACGAACCTTATTGCATGCTAGCCTCACGAACCTTCGTAGCAACCACCATAGACGAACCATGTGGGCATGCATGGCGAACCTTTAGCCACCGGCGAGCCTATATCAGGCGAACTTAAGGGTTCGCTGCCACTTTTGGCAAACCATTCGAAGTCATGCAGCCGTAAATGGTTATCAGCCCAATGCCCTTTTGTTCGGCCCGTTACTTTAAACAAAACCATTTACTTATTCCATTTCATGATATTTCGGCCCAATAGTGACCCAACACTTAGCCTCACTTGGACCTTCGGCCTACACACACATGTTCGGCCCAACAACAATTGTTTTGGCCCAACAAATCAATAAACCGTTCTAGGGTCCAATCATATTCGGCCCATGTTTAACTAAGAGACCCATGGCTTTTGTTTAAGCCTATCATGGTTTCATGGGCTTAAGGCCCATAGTTTGGCCCACAACTCAAAGAAAGTTGTGACTTGATCTTAATTGAGTTAAGTTTATAACTTAACATGATCATGACACCAAGTCATAATCTCAAGGACTTAAAACAATTGGAACATCTCTTTCAAATGCGTGATTAACAATGGTTATCAAATTCATCAAACACATGTGATTTTATGCATAAAAAGCTTATGCTTAAAAGTAACATGATACAAACTTTTCATGATTCAATTATCAATCAAGTGACTATATCATGGCTTTCAAGTTCACACAACATTCTTAATCATGAGATCATGTAATCAAGAGTTAATCAAGTTCAAGTTAACACAAGTCAAGCAATGAATCAAAGTCTATACAATTATAAATCTTATATCTTATGTATGATTACAATGATATAGGAACCAGTTAGAAGTCATGTTTGCTACTTGCTATTTGTTATAGTTCAGAGTCTACTGCAGACATGTGAGAACATTAGCCCCTCTTTTACTGTTTTCTAACTGTTTTGGGGTGGAACACGTGATCAAATATATTACCTACATTGGTAATTCGTTATACAAAAATGTATGTTATTCTACAAACATTACAGGTTCATGGTACAAATTCAACCGATTATTCAACTATTTCAAAGGACTTTATCAACTGTTAAACATTTTCTATTAAAGAGGTTTTATAAAGTTTTCTTGAATTATTTTATATCAGTTTTACTCGAATAGTTTTATAAATGACAAACACTTTTAAATAATGTGATTTATAAAATCTTTTACTATAAGCTCGTGTTTTCGAAAATAATCTTTTATAAACCTTGTTATTATACAAGGACACTATCTTATGTACTCAATCAAGGGTTTCAAAACAAGGTATTCAAACAACGGTTTTCATGGTGATGTTCAAACAAAGGATTCATTTCATGGTGTTCAAACAAAGGATTCAAAGCATGGTATTCAAACAAGGTTTCAAATCATGTTATCTACTAAGGCATTAAATTATTGGTTTTTAAAGCAAAGTTCAAAAGCATGGTGTCCACTGTTGTGAACAAACTTATAAACACATCAAGTTTCATATTCATTAGCGTTAGTACTGGTGATCACAACAAGGGAAGGCGGACACACTGGTTCATACCAAAATGGAGTTAGCTTTTAAATTTGTTTTAAAAGCTAACTGCAGGTTTGGGTTCATTACGGTTTTATCAAAACTGCTGATACATTATCTAACTCCAAACGTAGTTTGGGACTTGATTATATGTTGGCTCATTAGCAAATAGTCTGTTGACTGTTTGGACACGTTTTACATACTTGATGTTAGTTTGGGTTGCAGCTCATCCATGTAATTGATTTATTGTTTTAAACATATGCCTTACACTGCAAATTCATGTTTACAATTGTTAAACCTATTGTTTCCACCAACTACTTCTGTAGTTGACAGTTACTTTTCACGTGTTTCAGGTAATCAGGTGTAAGACATTCTAAGGACAACTAAGGAGACCGCTTAAGATAGAACAAGATGAAGAAACATACTAGGATAGATTTAGAAACACCCTAAAATCCTGAATGTTTAATTGTCTTGTTTGAAGTCTTATTTTGTAAACTATATTTTGGGTCTGTAGTTGTCATTCTTTTGGTAGATAGATTGTCTGTAACTAAACAACTGTCTAAACATTTTGAAACTTAGTAATCCATTATGGTTGTTCTTATTCAATATTTGTGCATGATTCAACTAATCATACGTCACCGCGCCGTGGATTCCGCACGCGGCGCAGGGGGTGTGACATGTTGGTATCAGAGCCAAGGTTGTAGAGAACTAGGAAAAACCCAATGCTTAATGACCTAGACTATAACCTAAGCTACCCAATACGACTAAGTGCTATAGGCTTGAGGATACTTAGGATCTAAGTAACTTGAGTAAGCATTAAGTCTACATTTAGCTTGAAAGATCTTAGGGATACTCTTCTAAGATTAGATATCGAGTCAAGGAATTCGAAACGGAATTCTATAATTTTAGAAACCGAATTAAATTTCTCACATATATTCATTAAAGGATTTCAGAGGCAAGGATCTGTATTCTTAGTATCCTTGATCTGAAATTCTCACACATAGTTCATTAAAGGATTCCAGAGGCAAGGATCTGTATTCTTAGTATCCTTGATCTGGAATTCTCAATCAGTGTTCATCAGAGAAATTTAGAGGCAAAGATCTGTATTCTTAGTATCTTTGATCTAAAATCCTCATCATGTTCATCATAGGAATTCAGAGGTCAAGATCTATAATTTTAGAATCTTTGATATGAAATCCTTGTCATGTTGTCATTATCAGGTATTCATTATCATAGGAACTTTATAACTTAGAATCTGTGTAACAGTATTCTTTAGTTGAAGTTCTCACAAGAGATCATTATACTCAATACTGTAAGTATTGGGAACCTAGGTTAATTAACCTAGGACACACATACTAAAACCTAAGGTCTTAATTTCAAGTAAATTAAGAACCATGGTTTACACATTCATAATCATAATCAAGGAACAAGAGTTGGAATTTTAACTCCAGATACAAAAGGCGGATTAACGCTGACGTGCTGCGTTAAGTGGTGGGCGGTGAGAGCTAGCCCTATATATAAGCTTATTTCGATATGTCAGCGGGAATCCGGCGTTCGTATTTGAAGTAAAGATTCGGGAGCAACTAGAATCATTGAACATTAGTCAAACACATGAGGTACAATCAGTTGAGATACAATCATTGGTGAATCAAATCATTGTGCTATTCAAACATGGATGAGTCAAACATTGCGTGTGAATCAATCAAGTTGTGAACATTTTTGTTATGTAAACCTTAAGTGAAATTCTTAAGTGATTACATCATCAGTACTTACTAACAATAGTTTAACAATAAAAATGTAGAGCATACATGTGATCTAGTTCTACATGTTAACGACTGTTAGTAGGTGCACACATAACATAATCATAGTTCAATCATGGATTCAATCATAGTTCAAATTGATCAAAGACCATGGGATTCTTAATCAATGGAACATACATGGGAATCAGTACAAACATGTTGCCAAATGCTAGCAAGGACATGATCGTGGTATATCGAAGCGGTGGTGGGATGGCGTCTGGGCTGGCAGTTTGCTTGAACCTTTCGTATGCCCTATATATAAGCTATCTTCGGTATATCTGGAAAGTGTCAGTGTGTAGGTTTGGTGGAATGAGATCATGGAACATCATACACATTCACATGAGAAGTATGCTAATGAGCTGATCGCTTATACGTGTACATGCTCATATTACAATTGAATGATAATGCTAGTAGTATGGATATATTACTAATGTTATCATGCAAATTCAATTGTATCCTTCCTCATTACTGACCCACTTGTGGCTTCTATTCGTAGAATGCCTCCCCGACGTGATCCTAACGGAGGGGGTTCGACAAGTGGCAACGATGATGAGATCTACAACATTGCCCGAGCCATCGCTATACATATGAGGGATGTCATTCCGGGTATGGTCACTGAAATCACCCAGAATCTTCGGGGAAGTACCAGTGATTCAGCACATAACTCAAATGCTACTAACACCGGAACTGCTAACTTCACTTTCAAGCAGTTCAATGATGCTAAACCTCCTAAGTACGCTGGTACTGAAGGAGCAACTGGCCTACTGCAGTGGCTGGAAAGCATTGAGGATATTCTCGACTTCACCGGATGTCCTGAAAATCTGAAGGTCAAGATGGCCTCGAGCGCTTTTCACAAAGGCGCACTCACCTGGTGGAATTCTGAGAAGAACACCAGAGGACGAGAGGTTGCTTTGGCCTTATCTTGGGAGGATTTCAAGAAGTTACTTGTGGAAAAGTTTTGTCCACGACATGAGCTGAAGAAGCTTGAGGTTGAGATGTGGAACTTGGCCCAAGACAGTGGCGAGAACGCGAAATATACAACTTGTTTCCATGAGTTGTGCATCTTGGTGCCACACCTGGTTACTCCTCTATCCCGCAGGATAGAGAAGTACATCGAAGGCTTACCTCTAGTTGTCAGGGGAACTGTGATGGGGAATAACCCCACTACTCTTGAGGCAGCGATTCATCTTGGAGCTAGCCTTACTGAAGAATACGTTAAGTCTGGGGTGCTCACCCGAAAGGGGTACAAGAGAGCACAGATCAATGAGGGCAAGAAGCCTGAACAGCACCACCACAAGAAGAAAAAGCAAAAGACAATCAAGAACTTTGCAGCCATGACTGTAGCTGCACCCACTCATGCCACACCCATTGCTGCTATGCCACAATCTGCAACAGTCAGAAAGCCTTACACTGGCCCGTTTCCACTTTGCACCAAATGCCAATATCATCACCTACCTAATAATCCATGCAAAAAGTGTCTCAAGTGTGGACGGATGGGACACTTGGCAGCTACATGCCGAGCTACTCATCTTGCTGCTGCCACAACTACTACCACTACTCCTGCTACTACAGGTGGAAGAACCTATTATAATTGCGGAGCAGAGGGACACTTCAGAAACCAGTGTCCAAAACTCAACAACAACACTGCTACTGCTCGTGCCTTTATTATCGGAGCTGCCGAAGCACGCGAGGAGCCAGGAGTTGTCACGGGTACATTTCTCCTTAATGGTCAATACGTTTCTATCATATTTGATACTGGGGCTGATAAAAGCTTTATCTCTGCTCATACTGCTTCTTTGTTTAACATACAACCATCTATGCTTATTGCTCCCTATACCGTAGAAGTAGCCGATGGTAAGACCATACTTGTAGATTCTATAATACATGGTTGTGAATTAAGATTAAACGACCATCTTTTCCTCATCGATCTTATTCCTATGACACTCGGAAGCTTCGAAGTTGTGATAGGAATGGATTGGTTGTCTAAAAACAATGCCGAAATAGTATGTTCGGAGAAACTTATTCGGATTCCTCTACCGACCGGCGAAACGATGAGAATCTATGGCGAGAAACCCTGCCGCGGATTGAAAATTGTATCATGCATCAAGGCTAGGAAGTACCTGAAGAAGAAATACTAAGCGTTCCTGGCTCACGTGGTAGAGAAGAAACCTGAAAAGAAAGCAGTTGGAGACGTTCCAGTTATCAGATATTACCCTGACGTATTTCCAGAAGACTTGCCTGGACTACCACCGATCCGGCAAGTGGAGTTTAGAATCGATCTCGTCCCTGGAGCAAACCCAGTGGCGAAGTCACCGTATCGATTAGCACCATCTGAGATGCAAGAACTGTCTAGTCAACTTCAAGAACTTCTCGACAAGGGATTCATTAGACCGAGTTTCTCTCCATGGGGAGCTCCGGTTCTCTTTGTCAAGAAGAAAGACGGTTCGTTCGTATGTGCATCGATTATCGTGAGCTAAACAAGTTGACGGTCAAGAACAGATATCCTCTACCTAGGATCGATGATCTGTTTGATCAATTACAGGGAGCGACTTGCTTCTCTAAGATTGATTTACGATCCGGGTATCATCAGTTACGAGTAAATGATGAGGATATACCAAAGACTGCGTTTAGGACTCGATATGGACCCTACGAGTTTGTGGTTATGCCATTTGGGTTGACCAATGCACCAGCAGTGTTCATGGACTTGATGAATCGAGTCTGCAGACCTTACTTAGATCAGTTTGTTATTGTCTTCATTGATGATATACTGATATATTCAAAGACGGAGCAAGAGCATGAAGATCATTTGAAGAAAGTCTTAGAATTACTAAGAGCTGAACAGCTTTATGCTAAATTCTCAAAGTGTGAATTCTGGCTAAAAGAAGTTCACTTCTTAGGACATGTCATTAACAAGGATGGGATACACGTAGATCCAGCGAAGATTGAGGCAATTAAGAATTGGACTACCCCATCTACTCCAACAGAGATTCGTTCATTTCTGGGATTGGCAGGCTATTACAGAAGGTTCATTGCAAACTTTTCAAAGATCGCCTTGCCACTTACTACTTTGACCCAGAAAAGTCAAACGTTTATATGGGGACAGAAACAAGAGGATGCATTCCAACTTCTTAAACAGAAGTTATGCAATTCCCCTATCCTTAGTCTTCCAGAAGGCAGTGATGATTTCATTGTCTACTGCGATGCTTCAAACCTTGGACTCGGTTGTGTACTGATGCAGCGGGACAAAGTGATTGCATATGCTTCAAGACAGCTTAAGGTGCATGAGAAAAATTACACTACTCATGACCTTGAGTTAGGGGCTGTGGTCTTTGCATTGAAGATTTGGAGGCACTACCTTTATGGTACTAAATGTGTCATCTATACAGACCACAAGAGCCTGCAACACATCCTTAATCAGAAAGAACTCAACATGAGACAACGACGTTGGGTTGAGCTTCTAACTGATTATGACTGTGAGATTCGTTACCATCCGGATAAAGCCAATGTGGTGGCGGATGCTCTTAGTCGTAAAGAACCAGTCAAACCAATTCGTGTAAGAGCCATGGATATCAACACACAACCAAACTTGAAGGATCTGATTCGTATTGCACAACAACAAGTAGTAACAGACAATCAACTTAAGGCAGACTTAGACTGCGAAATTGAGAAGAAACTGGAACCTCGATCTGACGGGGTGTTATATCTCAACGGCCGCATCTGGATTCCAAAGTCAGAAGAATTGCGCACACTCATCTGTGATGAGTCTCATAAGTCGCGATACTCAGTTCATCCTGGAGCAGATAAGATGTACCAAGACTTGCGGGCGTCTTACTGGTGGCCAGGAATGAAGAAAGACATAGCACTGTATGTGGGGAAATGTCTTACATGTTCCAAAGTCAGAGCAGAACATCAAAAGCCTTCGGGACTTCTGCAGTAACCTGAAATTCCTCAATGGAAATGGGAACAAATTTCCATGGATTTCATAACCAAGTTGCCGAGAACTCCGCGAGGTTACGATTCCATTTGGGTGATCGTTGATCGACTCACCAAATCTGCTCATTTTCTCCCGATCCGAGAGGATTACAAAATGGAGAAGTTAGCTACATTGTACATCAACGAAATCATTGCACGTCATGGTACTCCAACATCAATCATTTCTGATCGTGATAGTCGTTTCACTTCTCGCTTCTGGCAAACATTGCAAAAGGCTTTGGGAACTCGTGTTAATCTTAGCACGGCATATCATCCCCAAACCGACGGTCAAAGCGAAAGGACTATCCAAACACTCGAGGACATGCTTCGTTCTTGTGTGATTGACTTTGGTGGGAGTTGGGACACTCATCTTCCACTCATTGAGTTTTCATACAACAACAGCTACCATACAAGCATTCAATGTGCACCATTCGAAGCTTTGTATGGTAGAAAGTGCGATCACCGGTCTGTTGGACCGAGGTTGGTGACTCACAGGTCGTAGGACCAGAACTCATTCAGGAAACATCAGACAAAATCACAATCATTCAATCAAGGCTTAAGGCCGCACGAGATTGGCAGAAGAGTTATCCTGATCGACGTCGGAAACCGCTTGAGTTTCAAGTCGGTGACCGAGTCTTACTCAAAGTTTCTCCCTGGAAAGGCGTTGTCCGATTCGGGAAGAAAGGGAAACTTGCACCAAGGTACGTTGGACCTTTTGAGATCCTGGAAAGGATTGGTCCCGTAGCCTACAAACTCAAACTTCCAGTGGAGCTAAGCAATGTTCATGATACTTTTCATGTATCAAATCTTAAGAAATGCTTGGCAGATCATGATGTTCAGATTCCACTGGAAGACATTCAGATTCAAAACAACATGCAATTCATAGAACGTCCGGTTGAAATCATGGATCATGGGGTCAAGAAACTTAAACGTAGCCGTATCCCGATCTTAAAGGTATGATGGGAGGGCAAACGCGGTGCTGAGTTCACCTGGGAACGCGAAAACCAGATGAAGTTTAAGTACCCTCATCTTTTTACAATACCTTCGGCTAGTTAATTTCGGGACGAAATTCCCTTAACTAGGGGAGACTGTAACATTTGTACATGTAGTCTTGGTAGTTGTAAACAGTATTAGAACAAATGTGTTTTCATATCAAATCAGTCAATGTGATTCATGTGTTCATAATGTGCTTGTGTGTTAGGATCTTTATTATTTAGGAACAAGTATGTATTATTTATTTACATTCGAGTTTGCTAGGCAAGAACAGTATCGTATTATATCGAAACAGTGGTGGGACGGCGTCAGGTACGGCAGGTAGCTGGAATCTGGGGTATGCCCTATACATATACTGCGTTCGGTGTAATGGGATAGTGTTAGTGCGTAGTGTTGAGACGAATATTATGACAATTAATTAAACAAAAATAGTAATATGTAAGCGAGACTGAGTATAGCTATGGGTGACGATCCATAATAATACGAATGTTGAACTTATAATTATGATTAAACGGCTTTTAATAATTAATACGATCGGAAAACGTACGCGATTGTGGGTATACACGTAATTGTATATGTTTAACGATCTGTCAACACACGAAGAGTAAATATAATTGAAATATATTATTTTACATTTTTACAATTTTGAAACTCATCAAAATGATGAGAATAATAATCCTTTATTTAAATCGCGTAAAAAACGCGTCACGCGACGGAAACGCGAACCGAGCGACCGAAACGAACCCGAATACCACTCGGACTATAAAAGCCTTGAAGAAAGCCATTTCTGTCATTTAATTCCAGCCAAACCCTCTCTCTCTCTAGAAATTCGTTCTCCAACCTCTCTCTAAAAATCCAAACTTCAATCGCGCATATCTTCTTCGTTTCTTGGCGGATTTGAGTGATTCTTGAACCTACGGGAAGCTCTCGACATCCTCTACACAGAAGTACAAAAGATCTGAAGTGTTAGCCGGCCAAAATCGAGGTATTGAAGCTGGAACATTCACGAAAATAGGGAATAGTGTGTGTTTTGTTAAAACTCGACACCTAGCCCGTTCTTGCACAACCATTTCGAGTTTCGCACCTATAGTAACCCTCCCTGATACTAGATTAACTCAGATCGAGGTCTGGAACCAGGTTTTCGATGATGGTGGTGATGCAGGTCGACAGGTTCGGTGGTGGTTGTGGGTGCCGAACCCTTGGGAGGCTGCCGAACCCTCCCTTGGCGAACCAATATTAGAAACGAACCCATGGTTCGTTGATCACAGCCAGCCGAACCCTAATGGGTCTCACGAGCCTGCACGAACCTTCCATGCATGCCACGAACCCTGACATGCCGAACCTATCAAGGTTTCTCTGCCGAACCTTCATTCAGTAGCGAACCCAGGCGAACCCATGATGGTTTAGGCGCACCTGCATGCTCACGATCCATTAGCCGAACCCTAAACCAAACGAACCTTTCATGATTAGGCGAACCATTGGGAAGCTGCCGAACACTTGCATGCAACGAACCATCTATATTAGACGAACCTTTCATCACCTTTGGTCGAACCATGAGAAACGAACCTTATTGCATGCTAGCCTCACGAACCTTCGTAGCAACCACCATAGACGAACCATGTGGGCATGCATGGCGAACCTTTAGCCACCGGCGAGCCTATATCAGGCGAACTTAAGGGTTCGCTGCCACTTTTGGCAAACCATTCGAAGTCATGCAGCCGTAAATGGTTATCAGCCCAATGCCCTTTTGTTCGGCCCGTTACTTTAAACAAAACCATTTACTTATTCCATTTCATGATATTTCGGCCCAATAGTGACCCAACACTTAGCCTCATTTGGACCTTCGGCCTACACACACATGTTCGGCCCAACAACAATTGTTTTGGACCAACAAATTAATAAACCGTTCTAGGGTCCAATCATATTCGGCCGATGTTTAACTAAGAGACCCATGGCTTTTGTTTAAGCCTATCATGGTTTCATGGGCTTAAGGCCCATAGTTTGGCCCACAACTCAAAGAAAGTTGTGACTTGATCTTAATTGAGTTAAGTTTATAACTTAACATAATCATGAGACCAAGTCATAATCTCAAGGACTTAAAACAATTGGAACATCTCTTTCAAATGCGTGATTAACAATGGTTATCAAATTCATCAAACACATGTGATTTTATGCATAAAAAGCTTATGCTTAAAAGTAACATGATACAAACTTTTCATGATTCAATTATCAATCAAGTGACTATATCATGGCTTTCAAGTTCACACAACATTCTTAATCATGAGATCATGTAATCAAGAGTTAATCAAGTTCAAGTTAACACAAGTCAAGCAATGAATCAAAGTCTATACAATTATAAATCTTATATCTTATGTATGATTACAATGATATAGGAACCAGTTAGAAGTCCTGTTTGCTACTTGCTATTTGTTATAGTTCAGAGTCTACTGCAGACAGGTGAGAACATTAGCCCCTCTTTTACTGTTTTCTAACTGTTTTGGGGTGGAACACGTGATCAAATATATTACCTACATTGGTAATTCATTATACAAAAATGTATGTTATTCTACAAACATTACAGGTTTATGGTACAAATTCAACTGATTATTCAACTATTTCAAATGATTTTATCAACTGTTAAACATTTTCTATCAAAGAGGTTTTATAAAGTTTTCTTGAATTATTTTATATCAGTTTTACTCGAATAGTTTTATAAATGACAAACACTTTTAAATAATGTGATTTATAAACTCTTTTACTATAAGCTCGTGTTTTCGAAAATAATCTTTTATAAACCTTGTTATTATACAAGGACACTATCTTATGTACTCAATCAAGGGTTTCAAAACAAGGTATTCAAACAACGGTTTTCATGGTGATGTTCAAACAAAGGATTCATTTCATGGTGTTCAAACAAAGGATTCAAATCATGGTATTCAAACAAGGTTTCAAATCATGTTATCAACTAAGGCATTAAATCATTGGTTTTTAAAGCAAAGTTCAAAAGCATGGTGTCCACTGTTGTGAACAAACTTATAAACACATCAAGTTTCATATTCATTAGCGTTAGTACTGGGTGATCACAACAAGGGAAAGCGGACACACTGGTTCATACCAAAATGGAGTTAGCTTTTAAATTTGTTTTATAAGCTAACTACAGGTTTGGGTTCATTATGGTTTTATCAAAACTGCTGATACATTATCTAACTCCAAACGTAGTTTGGGACTTGATTATATGTTGGCTCATTAGCAAATAGTCTGTTGACTGTTTGGACACGTTTTACATACTTGATGTTAGTTTGGGTTGCAGCTCATCCATGTAATTGATTTATTGTTTTAAACATATGCCTTACACTGCAAATTCATGTTTACAATTGTTAAACCTATTGTTCTCACCAACTACTTCTGTAGTTGACAGTTACTTTTCACGTGTTTCAGGTAATCATGTGTAAGACATTCTAAGGACAACTAAGGAGACCGCTTAAGATAGAACAAGATGAAGAAACATGCTAGGATGGATTTAGAAACACACTAAAATCCTGAGTGTTTAATTGTCTTGTTTGAAGTCTTATTTTGTAAACTATATTTTGGGTCTGTAGTTGTCATTCTTTTGGTAGATAGATTGTCTGTAACTAAACAACAAAAATTATGAAACTTAGTAATCCATTGTGGTTGTTCTTATTCAATACTTGTGCATGATTCAACTAATCATACGTCACCGCGCCGTGGATTCCGCACGCGGCGCAGGGGTGTGACAATTCCTCTGGGTAGAAATCAGGAAAATCATAGACAATCGGAAAGTTTTCGATTCAAGGTGTGTCTGTCGATGTATCCTTAACCGTAGCTATAAATCCTTGGCATCCATGGGACAAAAGTTTTCGAGCTTTCAGTGAGGATATATCTTTAATAGATTTTTAAGGTTGAATTCCCTGGTAAACAAACTTAGGACATAGAAAATCTCCAAATAAGACACGCTTCGAATAGCAGTATATGGTTGCTCGGTGATGAGCCAACCAATCCATGCCCAAAATAACATCGAATTCCCCCATTTGCATGGGAAACAGATTTGCTTTGCAGATAATATTGTCTAAAATTAGTGGACAATCATAGTAGATATTGTTATAATGACTCAACTCCCACCCGGATTAGAAGTCACTATAGCAGAGTTAAGTAGTACAGGTGTAATGTTAAGATGTCTAGCAATCATGTGAGAAACTACAAAGTGGGTTGCCTCGTATCATATAGAACATAAATCTCTCATTCACCAAGATACATAATACCAGAAACACTACCTAATATATGAATAGAAACTGAGATACTAATAAATTTAAGGAATCATACTTAATAAACAAGTATATCGTAATCATTGTATGGAACAGATATGAGAAAACAAACCTGGAGTGTTAGCAGCCTCGCCAACAGTAAGAGTAAATACACGTCCACCTGTAGTACGAGGAACAATAGCACCCTTATTATTCCCTTTCTGTGTGTTTGCTGGTTTAGGACAATCTTTGACAAAGTGTCCAATTTGTCCACAACGAAAACATGCTCCAAAAGCTCGGCGACAAGGACCTGGGTGTCGATTACCACACTGGCTACATATAAGAGTTACAACTAAGTTTGAATTTCCTCATTGATTTCATGGTTGATCTGGAATTGATGATTGGTAAGCCTTGTTTGAACCATGTTTCTTACTCTTACCCTGCCATGACTTAGTTTGACCTCTCGAGGTTTGATTTCCCTAAAATCGACGGTCATTATTATTTTGGACCGATCCTTGCGATGAGAATTGACTCCCAGACTGAATATGTTGACCATCTCTGCCCCTCTTTTTGCTATCAGATGTTTTCAAAAATTCATTCCTCTCCATATCTACCTTCTTCGCAGCTTTAACTGCTTCTGCAACATTAGTAAATGTGGAGTGTATAATCACCCGATGAATTCTATCACACACAGCCCATTGATATTTTTCTAAGTGAGTCCCTTAGTGACAAACGTTTTCGAAAAAGTAAAATAAGAAAAAGAAATATAAAACATTTACTAGGAATAACCACCTTAAAAAGAATTAAAGAAAATCATTATATTTAACTTCCGTAAATTTCGCGTTACGTTACGGAAACACGACGTAAACGCAAAACCGAGCAACCAAAACGAAACCAAGCCACTAGAGGGTATAAAAACCCTAAATTTCATTAATTCATCACATTTAATACACACCCACGCCTTCTCTCTCTAGAAATCTCGGAAGATCTCTCTCTATATATAAAACACACACAAAAACTTCTCTAAATCCTTCATTTCTTCACCAATTCCTGCAATCTTGGTATCAAATCGAAGCTCACGACATTTCTTACATGAAAGTACAGAGGATCGGCCTTGAAATCCACAGATTTAAAGGTATGATGTGCTCCAAGTCTCTGATTTTCAGGGTTTTTACAAAAACCCAGCTCTATGAACTTGGAGATCGATTTTAGTCCACCAAACTGTGTTGGATTTACGTGAAACCGACTTCTCCATGTTAGGATAACAGAAAAATAAGAATTTTATGAGATTTGGGTGATAGTATCGACCCATGAACTCATAATATTGATGGAAGAACAGGCTGCTATGATAGTATCGATGGAACATATCTGAGTTTAGGGTTTGTTGAGATTAGCAGGGTTGAGGGGTGCTAGTATCGACCATACTTTGGTCGATACTGTTAATATCGACCAGTCCAAGTACGCAGCAACCATTGATCATAGATGTTACCATCGAAATTAAGCTGGGAATTGACATTAAGTTCCTGTCGATACTGCTAGCATCGATAGGGAGCTGAACTTTCTTATCCATCGATATTACTAGTTCGATGCTCCCATTCTAGCTAAAATTATGTCGATATTAATCCATCCATGAAATCCAAGTACATTAAAACAAGAATCAACTAAAATGGTCTAGAAACGAGGTCATAGGGTCGATGGGAACATCATGGTGTCTATCGAGAACTCATTAGGGTTTTGAGGTAACCAGTTGTGACCACCTCTCGATCCTACCATTTAACCCTACGATATTAACTCCTTATGCCATTGATACTACTTAAATTTGATTTAACACTTAGGTAAACACTAAAACAAATGTTTAAATCATAAACCATGGTTTAAAACGGGTCAAAGGAATATAACTAAGTCACATTTTCTTCGAGTAACAAAAATGGTTTACTTATAAAGTGAGTTAACCAATTTTACTAGAAAGTTGATGGAATGATAAACTTTTCATAAATTATTTTGTAAAATGTTAAGTGATTAAGTTTTTATAACATAATATTTATATAAACACACTTAAATGATGATAACCATTTTAAGTTAACATAAGGGTAATATTCTAAGTGTTAACCTAAAAACCTATGTTTATACTTAGAAAACCTTATGACTTCAAAATCTGTTAAATATGTTTAAGTCAAGTTCAAAACATTTAAACAAGAAATATTATAATATAATAAGCTTAACCAAATTAGTTAAGTGTTAGTATGTTGTAATACAAAACAAACTGGGGATAATTACACAACAAAGACTTATAAAGGCTAACCAACTTTAGGGTTAACTTACAAAACAATAACTTATACTTATAAGTTGTACACAACATTGAATCAACACAGGATTGTGAATACAACATCATTACAACAACAGTGAGTGTGTGCACTTCTTGAGTCTAAGTCAACCACTTCAACTACAAGGTGAGTTCATACGCCCCTTTTCTAATCTTTTGAATTTAAAATGCGGGGCTGAGAACATGCTAAAACCTTTTCTTGAATGTTTTAGTACGAATTATGATAACGAGGCTTTACTTTTTTATTACACCTATATGCTTTGTTATGTCAACGTTTATATCTATGTTCATATTTATGTGTTTTGCCAACTGTTAATATCAATGGTTGAGAAATCAGGAAATCATGAGACTATATTTTTCTATATCTATGAGACTATGAGACTATAAGAATATGAGAGTATGAGACTATGAAACTATGTGACTATGAGACTATTTTTGATCATTAGTAAGCCTATTCCAACTATATCACTGCTGACATGGGTGATAATAGTATGATAGTGACTGCTAATAATCGCACCACTTCTATTCTGTGGACTAGCAGACTGAGAGACTAACATCACTCATGTCATAAGCCGGTGACCATTAGTTGTGAGGACTTGTGAAAACACATGAATAGGAATGAATTGAGGACATTGTGCTTTGCCTTTGTGGTGACTACAATGTGGTCAATTCATTTCTAATCATTAATTGGCAGAAAACTACATGTCAAACTAATTATCACTTCTAGCTTAGAAGTAAGTACCAATAAGCTCTAGCAAATGAGAGATCAATTAAAAAGGGGTAAGACTAATAAAATCTATACCTTTAAAACTTAAAGAGTATGCCATTATTTATGCTATGGTAACATTTACTCTTTAAAACCTCTTATCTTGTACTTATATCATTGTGGGATGACGACATATCATTTGGGAATATCAGGTTGAATATCAAATGAGAACAAGCACATGTGAGTTAGAAATGGGTATCCATAGTTGCACATTGTGGGTAGACTTTAACTATTATAAAAATATAACCAAATTTTACATGTGTGTATTTTTTTAACAAATAATACTAGATGTTACATGAATCACAACTACAAAATGGATTAAAATTATTTAAAAATCAGAGTTTACCTTTGATAACGTATTATAGTGATGAAACAATGAGAAATCACTTGAAATAAATGCTTTTTCTTTTTACGTATAATATTTATACAGTTATCACTAAGATTTAGCTCAGAATAATTTCATATGTAGAATGATATATATATGCAAAACAAAAAAAAAAAAAAAAAAAAAAAAAAAAAAACATGATGATTGACTTAATTAACTTTTGCTAACACAAGATTTGGGAAGAGGTAGATCGCTTTGTGATTTAATATATGTAACTTTATCGTACGCATTTGTGCTAATTAATATTTCGCGTGATTTGAACGAGTGATTTTGATAGCACAAAAAAACTAACGTGGTTACTTAAAGACACATCCACAAGAATGCTATAAAAATGTACAAATAATTCAAAAAATCAAAACATGCACTATCATAACTCGTTATAAAAGATGTAAAGACAACATATTGTGTTTTAATTTAATATCTTGATTTAATAATGATATTATTTCGCACATTAACATAAAATATAAGAAATTTAAAGTATTCCTTCATAACTTTTAAAATTAAATACCTATTCAAAACAAAACTCCTAATACATTATATATAATACTTTTTTATGTAAATATGATACACACAAGTCAATACAGAAACAAAAATAAAGGTTCATTTACTATCTTTTACAATATACAACACTTTAATATGATACAGGAAAAAAAAAAAGTAAAGTCTAGTTTACAATATTTACGGATCATGCATGTAAACGTGGGTCGTATGTTTAACAAATTTACCATCCGTATGGACTTAAACAATCAAATCATTTTAATATTAAACATATCTTGGTATTGCTTGGCACGAATGGTATTCCGGTATTCCACACTAACGAAAGACTTTAGATGTCAGTCATGTAAAAAAAAAAACAGTCGCCATCTGCATAGCGTCCAGCCGTCCATGAGTATGTTACGAGTCAATTTTTTATTCACAAATGCAATATGTTTTAAAACATTTTTCGCACAAAATTAAATATAAATTTGCTTTATCTCAATTTAAACTCTTATTATTTTTATTTTGAAAAATATATATTTATGGGTATATTTACATTTAGTCATTTTAAATAAATAATTACAGAAATAATACATGACATTTTGTAAATATAAATCTTTCTGCTAACCATCATTATAACTTTTATAAAATGAGATGTTGAAGCTAGGGCTGTAAACGAACCGAACGGAACGAACACGAACAAGCCATTGTTTGTGTTCTTTCGTTTAACTTTTAACTTGTTCACGAACGCTAACCGAACAAAAATTCTAGTTCGTGTTCGTTTATTAAGGAATTTAGGTTGTTCACGAACGGTTCATCAACGCTAATGAACACATTATTTAAACAATATAAATCAACATTTTTAATTTCAAGCATTGGAGAAAATCATATATAAATATATAAATTAAAATATTATAGTATTAAACTAAAAAGAACTTAAATATTATGGTATTAAAATAAAAATAAAAAAATAAAAATATACAACACATTTAATGAATAAATATAATAAATGAATTTAACCGAACGTAAACGAACATGTTACCGAACGTTCACGAACACCACTTCTGTCATGTTCGTTCCTTTAACTAAACGAACGGAATTACTTGTTCGTGTTCGTTTGTTTATTAAACAAACAAACATAAACGAAATACCCGCTGAACGGTTCACGAACGGCTCGCTGAACGTTTTGTTCGTTTACAGCCCTAGTTGAAGGACTAATTTGTTATTTTTTATATTTTATAAATAAAAAAGATTATAAAAAGACGCCTACTATGATTGTACTCGTTAACACTACAGCAAAAGGCGCTTAAAACAACAAAAACGCGGGAGTCTATAGCGAGGTCTTTTGAGGCTATAGCGACGACACTTGGTCGCCAAAATTATCGTGGCTACAGTCTCGTCTCTATAGCTTTCTGTTGTCGTCGCTATACACGCCGTCTCTATAAGTAAATTTTTAGCGACGATATGTCGTCGCTAAAAGTATTTTATATAAATTAATTTTTTATTTTAGTAAATAATATTAAATTCAAACGACACGACATATAGCGACGACATGTCGTCGCTATATGCGTATCTGCAGATTCAGAATTTCTGATGTTTTTTTATATTTTCCCAGATTTTTACAAAGTCTTACAAACCTAAATTCACAAACCTGCCAAATCATTCAAATCTAAATTTTTAAGCATTCAAACATATATCATACAAACCCAAAGTTTAAACATTCAATCCTACATCATTCAAACCAAATCATCCAAAAGTATCATCAAACATACTACAAACAAACATGTAAATAGTTTAACTATTCATTGTCAACATGGAACCTAATCACTATCACTTTCTTCTTCTTCATTTTGAGAATCTTTTTGTTGTTGAAACGATTGGAGTATTTTTTTCAAATTGTCTGGCAAAGTCCGCTTGCATCTTGTGCAAGTTTTCGTTCATTTGGGCTTGGACTTCTTGTTGCACCTTGTGACAATCCGACTTTTTGGATTAACTTCACTAACTGAAAAACAGTGAGATCACAGGCCCAACAAGACCAATTAGACCCAATGAAGTCTATGTAGGCCCAATAGAGCCAAAGTAGGCCCAATAAGCCCAAGGGTGGCCCAGTAAGGCCAAAGAAGGCCCAGTAAGGCCAAAGGGACGGCCCAATAAGGCCAAGGAAGGCCCAATGAGGCCCAATGGTATTTGAGAAGCCCAATTGGGTAAATTTAGCCCAACAATGAGTTAAAGGATTTGATTAGTGACTAGTCGGGATTGTCGGCTCAACTTTGTTAATCGAAATGATATGTTGTCGATCCGGAATAACCTATAGGAGTTAGGAATTAACAAAAATCAATTCCTAAGTGCTAAATTGTTGAAGATTAAATTTATAATTGATTTTAGTATCAATTTTGACTCCTAAAAGTCAAAATTCGGCCAAGATAGAATGGGGAAAGTCGAAATTCAATCAATAGGTTATCATAATTGAATGAGATCAGTTACAATCGGTATTTCAAGAGTTAGTAACGGTTAACAGGTGTTATTAACATCAACATTAATCGGATTAAAGGCCAAATGATGTTAAAAGTCGTAACCGTCAATGCTTGATGTAGAAATTACACAATTCGATCATGTTTCTCACAATTGAAACTTTCTAAATACTATTCGGCACTCTCAGAGGGTAATTCAAGCAGTGAACTGATCTCACAAGATTCGGATTAAGGAATTGGATCGCGAAGGGGCCGAACCTAGGGCTTGAAGTCGTTCTACATCAATACTACATCAAATCTAGTAAGTAATCGTTCCTATACACTCTGAACTGACCGACTAAGGGAAGCCCTAACCATTGTTCATCTGATAACATCGAATTCTATGAGTTCGATCATTAGGGCTTACAAACAAAAACGAATTGGGGGTTTTTAATCAAAAGATTTTAGAAACCAAATCAAAGGTCATGGAAAGCTTCATGATGTTCTGTTAATCGTAAATCATGTGTTAATTTCTGTTAGTAATAACGAATCATATGGATTCGATTTCTAGGGTTCTTCGTAGGAAGTCATTTGGGGGTTTCGATCAAAACCGGTTTAAGAAACAAATTAAATTGTATGGGCAGATTCAGAGTAGTACGTTTATGGAAAAATCTATCTCAATTTAAGATTAAAATAGTGAATTGATCATGATCGAGTTTTAGGGTTTTTGTTAAGAACATAATTGGGGGTTTTTATGAAAACAAGTGTCAAAATCAAATTAATTGTTATGAATAATTTCAGAAAGTTCCGATTTAGAGTAAACCCATGTTAATTTGATCAATCTATAACGAATTTAAGGATTTCTAGTTATAGGGCTTGTAACGAAATCGGGTTTAGGATTTCCAAACAATTGAGGCTTAGAATCTGATTAAATGTTGCAGATTAGTTCGTTTTGACTCAAGGATAAAAGTTCTATGATGGTTGGATCGATCGGGTTTGAATTTATGGTCAATTTGGGCTCAATACGATCGGCTATAATGGGAAAAGGGGATTCGGTTGGATTATGGTTAAAACAATTAAATTGGGAACTCAATCAGAATTGTTGGATGAGCTAACATGGTAGAGCCTTTGTGTAGGGGGTTGGAGGTCACGGGTTCGATCCCGGGCACCACCTATTTTTGAGTATTAAGCTATTTTGGTTTTTCAATCATAACTTGTTCGTTACAACTCCGTTTCGATCCGTTCGAACTGCGTTAGAACCAGAATTTCATCCCGAACCAACTGGAATGATAAAATGGTATTTTAATCCGAAAACGAAATCGCGTATAATTACGTTTATTTAAATAAAATCGTATGTGATTTTATTTAAACGATTTTAAAGTCACGCGTAATTACGTGTGCACATTTCTAACACTTTAACATACGTGTGTTGACACGTATGTGATTCCAAGCACAAAACGACATCTCGAATAACACTGAGTTATTATTAAATCACAGATCCTTCGTAAGAGGATTTTCTACACGAGCTCACGTAGTTGATCATTCTGCTAAAATCAAAGGTGCGTACACGGCCCCTTTCTTATTTTAAACTGTTTTGGGGGAGAAAACATGTGCAACAAACTATTTTTAGATACATATCACTTGCATGAGTTAGCTGTTTACATTATGTGACAACATATCAACTTGAAAGTCCTTACACACCTCGAACCGTTTAGTTTGCTGTAATGCAAAGCGTGGTAGTTGGAAATAGATCTATTAGGTTTGACAAACCTCACCTGGTAGATGGGATCTACGCAGGTGTTTGACTGACCAAACACAATTTTACTATTGTTGTGATAGACAATAGTGGCAAGGCGAAAACATGCTATAGCATGGCAATCCGTCAGCTTCGGTGTCGAACACTTATGTAAATAGTTTATATGACTAGCTATCATGACTGTGCATGTGTGATTATGTTATCTACAATCTTGTTATTCAAACTGTTGTTTTGAACATTGTGAATACTTAAAACCTGTGTTATGCACCAACCTTTGTGTTGACTTGATTTACATGTTTTCTCAGGACGCTAAGGCGCGCATTAAAGCTGGCATGGACTAGGAAATAGAGTCGCATGCATTTTAAACATTTTGGAATTTTGAATTTGAACATTTGAGGATTTTGATTTGTAATTTTCATATTACAACTGTTATTGATTTTAAACGCTTCCGCAACTTTTGAAAACTCTGATGTAATGTTTTAAAGACCAAAGTATGTTTTGAAATTCATATAGAGGTCTTCGCTATGTCTAATGATCTGAGATCCTGGTTTGTCACGTTCCCAAACGGTATGATTCCGTTAGTTGGAAATTGGGGGTGTGACAGATTGGTATCAGAGCCCATTGGTTATAGCGAACTATGTTTGCATTTGTAGACTTAGACTATGACTGTTAGATATTAGACACATCTGCTTACACATACTGCTTAGAAATTACATATGATATTATGTAATTGACTTGTTTACATATTCCATGGCACTGCACTTACATATAGTATTATGTAACAGGCATGGCTTCATCATCAGTCCCTTATATTTATATTGATGATTTCGAGGACGAGGAACCGATAGTTCCAGCACCACCGTCATCACCACCACCACCTATTCCATCACCTCCACCGTATGAGATGGATGACTCAGATCCGGAGGAGGATCCAGACGAGGATCCCGAGGAGGACCCGGATGAGGATCCGGAAGAGGAGCCAGAGGAGGGCACTCAGCAGATCCCTGCTGAGGGACCTTCTGCACATCCACCACTAGTACTAGATGCTCCTGAGCCTAAGAGGCAAAGGACGGACGCTGAAGAGATCGCCAAACTGCGCGAGGATCTGGAGGAAGCAGAAGACAAGATCGCACAAAGATCTCAGGAACTATGGGATGCTATTGAGAGGCAGGATAATCTTGCCCATCTGGTTCATGATATGCGGGATGAGATGATCAATTTGATTGGTCGTCTAGAAGAGTCAGAGAACCGAGAGGAGATTTTGGCGGACAGGGTTGAAGCTTTGGAGGATTTAGTGGCCTCTGAGAATGAGGAACAGGATGAGGATGAGGAGGAGGAACCAGCACCAGTGGTTGAGTCCGATCCTGAATCCACTGTTGAGGACGATTGATTGTTTTTCTTTTCTTTCTTGTTTTGTTTAAACTTATTAGGAACGGGTTGTGTTCCTACATTAGTAGTTTGGAAAGTTATGTTTTATTTCAAAAGTATTGTACTCAAAGAAAGTTTCTATCTATGGAAGAATTATTATTTATTTTCAACAGTTGTGTTGATTTATATTACATGTTGTGTTTGTTGTTTTACTTACACATGTTACATTAGACTTTGCGAGCATGCTAACATTTCTTGTAAATAGGAAACTAATGGCTGAGGGAAACGTACATATGACTGTTGCTGAGCTCAATGAGCTAATTAACAACAGAGTTGCAGAGGCAATCGCACAGTATGCACAGACACACAACACAGGACCACAGGGTCCAGCTGGGGGATTGGTTACTCCACAAGTCTGCACGTTCAAGATGTTCTTGGACTGCAAACCACACAATTTCAAAGGGTCGGAGGGGGCCATTGGACTCCTTCGGTGGATTGAAAAGGCGGAGTCTGTATTCGAAATGTGCAACTGCCCTAACGAAAGCAAGGTGAAATTTGCTACGGGAACATTGGAGGGTCCAGCACTAACTTGGTGGAACTCAAATGTTCAGACTCTGGGGTTGGGAGAGGCTAATGCCTTAACATGGAATGACTTCAAAACTTTACTGCAAGAGGAGTACTGTCCTCGCAGTGAAATGCAGAAGTTGGAGGAGGAATACTGGCACCTCAAGATGGAGGGGTCAAACATTGAAGAGTACACAACCAGGTCACACGAGTTGGCCAGACTGCTACCACACATGGCTACTCCAGCCAGTAAGTGGATTGAAAGGTACATTGGAGGACTAGTGCCTCAGATTCAGGGGTTGGTTACTTCAGCAAATCCCACCACCATCCAACAAGCTGTTCGTTTAGCGCATCAGCTTACTGACCAGGCAGTGTTATAGGGGACTCTGCCCAAACGAACATCTGCTACCAAGGTAGGAGATCATAAGAGAAAGTGGGAAGGTAACAACTTCAAGGGTAACAACCAACAATCATATCAGCAAAACCGGAAACAAGACTCAAACAAGTTTTATCATGGTTCAAGCAGTGGTCAGCAATCATCATCGTCGGGGGGTTATATTGGTAAACACCCCAAGTGCAACAAGTGTGGTTAACATCATGCAGGTAATCAGTGTGAGAGAGCTAAGTGCCAAAGGTGTGGCAAGATTGGACATGCGGCTAAGGATTGTCGCGGGGAACTACAGAACAACAACAACCAGAACAATAACCAGAACAACGCTCAGAAAGGTTGTTTTGAGTGTGGCAAGATGGGGCATTTTAAGAAAGATTGCCCACAGCTCAAGAAAGGAGGGGACAATAATGCCAATGGCAATGGAAATGGCAACGGTAGTGGAAATGGCACCAACAACAACAACAACAATAACAACAACAACAATGGTGCTAGGGGCAGGGCGTTTGTGATTGGAGGACGTCAAGCGCGGGAGGATCCCAACATTGTTACGGGTACGTTCCTCTTAAATAATCACTATGCCTCTATGTTATTTGACACTGGTGCCGATCGGAGTTTTGTATCTAGTTCACTTGCTAAGTTGCTAGATGTTAGTCCCACTGCCTTAGATAGTCCATACACTGTGGAATTAGCTGATGGTAAGTTGATTGTAGTGGAAAATATTTTTAAGGGATGTATCCTTGATTTGATGGGTCAAACATTAGAAATCGATCTTATGCCTATTGCCTTAGGCAGTTTTGATGTAGTTAATGGCATGGACTGGTTGTCCAAACACCAGGCTGAAATAGTATGCCATGAAAAGATTGTTCGCATACCTCTTCCGCAGGGAGAGACATTATATGTACAAGGCGAGAAGAGCAGTACACCACTGCGTCTCATATCTTGTATGGAAGCACACAAATGTCTGCGGAAAGGTCATACGGCAGTTATAGCACTTATAACTGAAAAGCCAGTAGCTGAGAAGAAGATTGAAAATATACCTGTAGTTTGTGAATTTCCGGAGGTGTTTCCAGAAGACTTGCCGGGATTACCGCCTATCAGACAGGTGGAATTCCGAATCGACCTTACACCAGATGCAGCACCGATAGCTAGGGCGCCTTATCGACTTGCACCGTCTGAGATGCAAGAGTTATCCACACAATTGCAAGAGTTGTTGGATAAGGGTTTTATACGACCTAGTTTTTCACCGTGGGGAGCTCCAGTTTTGTTTGTAAAGAAGAAGGACGGAACTCTCCGTATGTGTATTGATTACCGGGAATTGAACAAGGTCACTATCAAGAACCGGTATCCGTTACCCAGAATTGACGATCTGTTCGATCAGTTGCAAGGTTCGAGTTACTACTCGAAGATAGATCTCAGGTCGGGTTATCATCAACTAAGAGTTCAGGAGGAGGATATCCCGAAGACAGCATTCAGGACACGCTATGGCCATTATGAGTTCTTGGTCATGCCATTTGGGTTGACAAACGCTCCAGCTGTATTCATGGATCTCATGAATCATGTTTGTAAACCTTATCTTGATAAGTTTGTCATTGTTTTCATTGATGACATTCTCATCTATTCACAGTCTGAGGAGGAACACGCTGAACATCTTCGATTACTGCTAGAGCTATTGAAACAAGAACAACTGTACGCTAAGTTCTCGAAATGTGATTTTTTGATGCGTGAAGTACAATTTCTGGGACATATAGTTAATGAGAAGGGTATACATGTTGATCCAGCGAAGATTGAAGCGATTAAGAATTGGGAAGCACCAAAGACCCCTACCGAGGTACGACAATTCCTTGGTTTGGCGGGTTATTATCGACGATTCATTGAGGGTTTCTCAAAGATCGCTCAACCACTTACAGCTCTTACGCACAAGGGAACGAAGTATAACTGGACGGATAAACAGGAAACTGCGTTCCAGTTATTAAAACAGAAACTTTGCAGCGCACCGATTATGTCCTTACCGGAAGGAACAGAAGACTTTGTGGTGTATTGTGATGCATCTGCACAAGGTTTGGGATGTGTGTTGATGCAACGGGATAAAGTGATTGCTTATGCTTCCAGACAACTACGAACGCACGAAAAGAATTACACTACTCATGACTTGGAGTTAGGGGCAGTGGTTTTTGCTTTGAAAATTTGGAGGCATTATCTGTATGGAACTAAGTGTACTATTTATACTGATCATAAGAGTTTGCAACATATCTTTGATCAGAAGGAACTCAATATGAGACAACGACGATGGGTTGAGTTGTTGAACGATTATGAGTGTGCGATTAAGTATCACCCGGGAAAAGCTAATGTGGTAGCTGACGCTTTGAGCAGAAAAGATACAACGGGAACAAGACGGGTTCGTGCACTTATGATGACAATACATACTGACTTACCTGACAAGGTGCACAGTGCTCAGATTGAGGCCTTGAAAAAGGAAAACTTAGTACCGGAATCCTTACGAGGAATGGAAGAACAATTGGATGTTAAACCTGATGGAATTCGTTATTTCATTAATCGAATGTGGATACCTTTGTATGGAGGTTTAAGGGAACTCGTGATGGATGAAGCACACAAGTCCAGATATTCAGTCCATCCAGGATCAGACAAGATGTATCATGATTTGAAGGCACTGTATTGGTGGCCTCATATGAAAGCTGATATTGCTAAGTACGTTAGCAAATGTTTGACTTGTTCGAAAGTCAAAGTGGAATACCAGAAGCCATCTGGCTTACTGCAACAACCAGAGATACCGATGTGGAAATGGGAACAGATTTCGATGGACTTCATTACTAAGTTACCCCGTACACCGAGTGGTTGTGATACGATTTGGGTAATTGTCGATCGATTAACGAAATCTGCACACTTCTTAGCAATCAAGGAAACTGATAAGATGGAGAAACTGACTCGCATTTACATCAAGGAAGTGGTAGCACGGCATGGCGTGCCAATCTCTATCATATCAGATCGGGATGCCCGATTTACTTCCAACTTTTGGAAATCTCTTCATAAGTCACTGGGGACTCTCTTGGATATGAGTACCGCCTATCATCCGCAGACTGACGGTCAAAGTGAACGTACGATTCAAACGCTCGAGGATATGTTACGAGCTTGTGTAATTGACTTTGGTGATAGATGGGAAAATCATTTACCGTTAGTGGAATTCTCTTATAATAATAGTTATCATACAAGTATTCAAGCAGCACCGTTTGAAGCTTTGTATGGTCGCAAATGTCGCTCACCAGTTTGTTGGGCTGAGATTGGAGACAGCCAGATAACAGGTCCTGAATTGGTGCACGAGACAACAGGAAAGATAGTTCAAATTCGGAACCGTAGGCAGCGGCCCGGGATCGACAGAAGAGTTATGCAGACAAGCGTCGTAAACCGTTGGAATTTCAAGTAGGAGACCGAGTTCTTCTAAAAGTATCACCTTGGAAAGGTGTGATACGATTCGGCAAGCGCGGGAAGCTTAGTCCATGTTACGTAGGACCTTTTGAGATCCTGAAAAGGATTGGTCCGGTTGCGTACCAACTCAAATTACCGGAGAAACTCAGTGGAGTTCATGATGTTTTTCACATATCGAACTTAAAGAAATGTCTATCTGATGAGACATTGATTGTACCGTTGGAAGAAATACAAGTAGATGAACAGTTGCGATTCATTGAAGAACCAGCTGAAATCATGGATCGGGAGGTCAAACAACTTAAGCAAAGCAAGATTCCAATAGTCAAAGTTCGATGGAATTCAAGACGTGGTCCTGAATTCACATGGGAACGGGAATATCAAATGATGAAGAAATATCCTCATCTATTCAAAACAGCTACTGCCAACACTGAGAGCACACGTTAAATTTCGGGACGAAATTTCCTTCAACAAGGGGATGACATGATGCTTTCACACATCAACACTGCAAATTTCAAACTGTAAGCACAAACATTTTATTTATTCAATTGATTTTGTTACAAACATTTGTGCTACATTACATTCTGTATATTTTATGTGCTACATTTCATATGTTACATGTTATGGTAGTACATACATGACTGGTTACACACATTTTGCTATGTGCGGGGTTGCATAGTACAAACGGTTATAGACACTCACTCTGTGTGAGGTTATACAAATTTTGCTATGTGCGGGGTTGCATAGTACAAACGGTTATAGACACTCACTCTGTGTGAGGTTACACAACACAGTATGATCAAACACAAACAGTCACAGTTAGGTGAACTAACTAGTGTACACGCAAACAGTCACATTGAACGATCACATTTGAGTTGTGATGTTGCAAGCATTAGACTTTGTGTGTAAGTACACACAAGCACACAGAATTATCAGATCACACTAACACGTACGATTTAAACTCGTAGGTAGTTTCCTAACTACTCCTAACATTTACTAATTTTCGGGACGAAAATTCTTTCAACAAGGGGATGATGTGACAATCCGACTTTTTGGATTAACTTCACTAACTGAAAAACAGTGAGATCACAGGCCCAACAAGACCAATTAGACCCAATGAAGTCTATGTAGGCCCAATAGAGCCAAAGTAGGCCCAATAAGCCCAAGGGTGGCCCAGTAAGGCCAAAGAAGGCCCAGTAAGGCCAAAGGGACGGCCCAATAAGGCCAAGGAAGGCCCAATGAGGCCCAATGGTATTTGAGAAGCCCAATTGGGTAAATTTAGCCCAACAATGAGTTAAAGGATTTGATTAGTGACTAGTCGGGATTGTCGGCTCAACTTTGTTAATCGAAATGATATGTTGTCGATCCGGAATAACCTATAGGAGTTAGGAATTAAGAAAAATCAATTCCTAAGTGCTAAATTGTTGAAGATTAAATTTATAATTGATTTTAGTATCAATTTTGACTCCTAAAAGTCAAAATTCGGCCAAGATAGAATGGGGAAAGTCGAAATTCAATCAATAGGTTATCATAATTGAATGAGATCAGTTACAATCGGTATTTCAAGAGTTAGTAACGGTTAACAGGTGTTATTAACATCAACATTAATCGGATTAAAGGCCAAATGATGTTAAAAGTCGTAACCGTCAATGCTTGATGTAGAAATTACACAATTCGATCATGTTTCTCACAATTGAAACTTTCTAAATACTATTCGGCACTCTCAGAGGGTAATTCAAGCAGTGAACTGATCTCACAAGATTCGGATTAAGGAATTGGATCGCGAAGGGGCCGAACCTAGGGCTTGAAGTCGTTCTACATCAATACTACATCAAATCTAGTAAGTAATCATTCCTATACACTCTGAACTGACCGACTAAGGGAAGCCCTAACCATTGTTCATCTGATAACATCGAATTCTATGAGTTCGATCATTAGGGCTTACAAACAAAACGAATTGGGGGTTTTTAATCAAAAGATTTTAGAAACCAAATCAAAGGTCATGGAAAGCTTCATGATGTTCTGTTAATCGTAAATCATGTGTTAATTTCTGTTAGTAATAACGAATCATATGGATTCGATTTCTAGGGTTCTTCGTAGGAAGTCATTTGGGGGTTTCGATCAAAACCGGTTTAAGAAACAAATTAAATTGTATGGGCAGATTCAGAGTAGTACGTTTATGGAAAAATCTATCTCAATTTAAGATTAAAATAGTGAATTGATCATGATCGAGTTTTAGGGTTTTTGTTAAGAACATAATTGGGGGTTTTTATGAAAACAAGTGTCAAAATCAAATTAATTGTTATGAATAATTTCAGAAAGTTCCGATTTAGAGTAAACCCATGTTAATTTGATCAATCTATAACGAATTTAAGGATTTCTAGTTATAGGGCTTGTAACGAAATCGGGTTTAGGATTTCCAAACAATTGAGGCTTAGAATCTGATTAAATGTTGCAGATTAGTTCGTTTTGACTCAAGGATAAAAGTTCTATGATGGTTGGATCGATCGGGTTTGAATTTATGGTCAATTTGGGCTCAATACGATCGGCTATAATGGGAAAAGGGGATTCGGTTGGATTATGGTTAAAACAATTAAATTGGGAACTCAATCAGAATTGTTGGATGAGCTAACATGGTAGAGCCTTTGTGTAGGGGGTTGGAGGTCACGGGTTCGATCCCGGGCACCACCTATTTTTGAGTATTAAGCTATTTTGGTTTTTCAATCATAACTTGTTCGTTACAACTCCGTTTCGATCCGTTCGAACTGCGTTAGAACCAGAATTTCATCCCGAACCAACTGGAATGATAAAAATGGTATTTTAATCCGAAAACGAAATCGCGTATAATTACGTTTATTTAAATAAAATCGTATGTGATTTTATTTAAACGATTTTAAAGTCACGCGTAATTACGTGTGCACATTTCTAACACTTTAACATACGTGTGTTGACACGTATGTGATTCCAAGCACAAAACGACATCTCGAATAACACTGAGTTATTATTAAATCACAGATCCTTCGTAAGAGGATTTTCTACACGAGCTCACGTAGTTGATCATTCTGCTAAAATCAAAGGTGCGTACACGGCCCCTTTCTTATTTTAAACTGTTTTGGGGGAGAAAACATGTGCAACAAACTATTTTTAGATACATATCACTTGCATGAGTTAGCTGTTTACATTATGTGACAACATATCAACTTGAAAGTCCTTACACACCTCGAACCGTTTAGTTTGCTGTAATGCAAAGCGTGGTAGTTGGAAATAGATCTATTAGGTTTGACAAACCTCACCTGGTAGATGGGATCTACGCAGGTGTTTGACTGACCAAACACAATTTTACTATTGTTGTGATAGACAATAGTGGCAAGGCGAAAACATGCTATAGCATGGCAATCCGTCAGCTTCGGTGTCGAACACTTATGTAAATAGTTTATATGACTAGCTATCATGACTGTGCATGTGTGATTATGTTATCTACAATCTTGTTATTCAAACTGTTGTTTTGAACATTGTGAATACTTAAAACCTGTGTTATGCACCAACCTTTGTGTTGACTTGATTTACATGTTTTCTCAGGACGCTAAGGCGCGCATTAAAGCTGGCATGGACTAGGAAATAGAGTCGCATGCATTTTAAACATTTTGGAATTTTGAATTTGAACATTTGAGGATTTTGATTTGTAATTTTCATATTACAACTGTTATTGATTTTAAACGCTTCCGCAACTTTTGAAAACTCTGATGTAATGTTTTAAAGACCAAAGTATGTTTTGAAATTCATATAGAGGTCTTCGCTATGTCTAATGATCTGAGATCCTGGTTTGTCACGTTCCCAAACGGTATGATTCCGTTAGTTGGAAATTGGGGGTGTGACACACCTGCTCTCTCATTTGTTGTTCCCAGTTTTGTTGCCATCATTGAGATTGGGTGGGATGAGAACTTGACATTTCAGCAGGTACAATTTTAACATCTCTACCTACTCCACGAATATGTCCACATCTTTCACCTAAGGCGTGTTTCATCACATCATATTCGTTGGAAATTTCAGAACTCGAGTTGTCACCCAACCTTCTTGCTTCGTTTTGAATCCTTTGCTATAATAAACAATATAATATTAATTAGAAGTAAATATTTTTATTAAACTTTGACATTTTAACATTATTCAAGCTAGTTTAGATTATTTTCACCCATTTAAACACAACTTTAACATTTTAACCTAACTTGGCAAATTTAAAACACAACTTTGACACTTTAACCTTATTTTGACCCGTTTAAACTAAAGTTTGACACTTTAACCTTATTTTGACCCGTTTAAACTAAAGTTTGACATTTTAACCTTATTATAGCTAGTTTGGGATATTTTTACCAATCAAAACACAACTTTGACACTTTAACCTTATTAAATCAAGTTTATGTTATTTTGACCCATTTAAGCACAACTTTAACACTTTAACCTTATTAAAATAGTTTAAGTTATTTTGACCCGTTTAAAACACAACTTTGACACTTTAACCTTATGAAAGATAGTTTGGGTTATTTTGACCAATTAACGCACAACTTTGACACTTTAACCTTATTAGAGATAGTTTAACCTTATTTTGACCCGTTTAAACTAATGTTTGACATTTTAACCTTATTATAGCTAGTTTGAGTTATTTTGTCCAATTAATACACAACTTTGACACTTTAACCTTATTAAAGCTTTTTTTAAGTTATTTTGACCCGTTTAAAACAAAACTTTGACACTTTAATCTCATTATAGCTAGTTTGGGTTATTTTGACCAATTAACACACAATTTTGACACTTTAATCTTTTTAAAGATAGTTTAACCTTATTTTGACCCGTTTAAACTAAAGTTTGACATTTTATCCTTATTATAGCTAGTTTGACTTATTTTGACCAATTAACACACAACTTAACATTTTAACCTTGTTCAAGCTAGTGGGTTATTTAAACCAATTAACACACAACTTTGACACTTTAACCTTATTGAAGATAGTTTAATCTTATTTTGACTCATTTAAACTAAAGTTTGACATTTTAACCTTATTATTGCAGGTTTGACTTATTTTGACCAATTAACACACAACTTTGACACTATAACCTTATTAAAGATTATTTGGGTTATTTTAACCAATTAACACAAAACTTTGACACTTTAACATTATGAAAGATATATAGTTTAACCTTATTTTTGACTCGTTTAAACTAAAGTTTGACATTTTAACCTTATTATAGCTAGTTTGAGTTATTTTGACCAATTAACACTCAACTTTGACACTTTAACTTATTAAAGCTAGTTTGGGTTTAAAATTTCAAAGTAAGCATAAACAACATTTCCTAAAATACCTAAATGCACACAAAGAAAAGGTATGGCTCTCCTTGTTAATCAAAGTCAATTACTGGTACGTCTAACCTAGCCAGAAATGCTTAAGATGCAATAAAAAAGTCATAAAAACCAAAGTTTTTACTAACCCAGTCTTGCTCTGCCAAATCATTTACCCAACCTAATCCCGGTTTATAATGCGTCTTCTAACAGCCATCAACAATGCTTGTGGTCCCATGCTTCTCTATCTTTAAATAACAAAAGTTTTAGTTTCGCTCTAATATGTCTGTTAATACGTAATTTTCTAACCGCAGTCCATCTCTTTTGTGTATATGATTCACTCCCATGACAACTTGGATATCGTTGTTTTGATCTGTTTTCTCTATTTTTCTCAGATCTTTCATGTAAGCATCATATTTAACACAACTTATCAATGAGTTGAACTCACTCAAATTGATCCATATTCTCTGGGTGAGAATTTTTGGCCTTTTCAATGTTTTCATAGCCACCATTGGCTATAAAATGTTTTTTTTTTGTCTTGTGTGCGATCTTTGTAGCTTCGTGCACACTCGGCATTGATTCCAAGCTTTACTCCCTCCCATAAACCTTCATCTTGCAAAACTTGAAGATCAAAAAATTCCTGCAAAACAAATGAAATAGAAAGAATTTTTAAAGTCCTGAAATTTAAATATAAATAAAAATTACAATGTATACTTACAAAGAGTGTCAGATATATGGCATGTTTGTATTCATTAGGCATATCTTGCCAACTAGGATAATAAAATGAAACAGTGTTTCCCACCTCATTTGATATGAGCCTTATAAAATTTGAGCTGTTATCTCCAACAAATCTATATTGATCTTCATCCGTAGTCACCGCAATAGGTAAAGGTCTTTTGTTGTTTTGTTCATATTTTTTGTATAGAGTTAAGTTTTTCCCCTTTGATTGTCTGTTTTTGGGTTGTGCTGCATCAATACATGAAATTAAAAAGTTAACAAGTTTAAAAGAGATTATTAATTAAAACAAATATATATTTATCTATAATTGAAACAAGTAACTTACAAGACTCACAACCACCACGAAGCCTATTTGGATTCCAAGGATCTTCATTTCCTCCATCCCATCCATGATATGTAGCCATGTCCTTAACAAACACAAATAAAGTATAGTAAATATATAAATATGCATATATTTATAAATTTTAACTACAACAAAATTAAACTTTCATCATCCTAAATCATGGGATTAAATTTTAACAATTACAACAAAATAAAATTGAAAACATACATTTAATCAGAATCATCACTACAATAAGATGCGTTTTCAAGACCATTATCGTCATCATCATCATCCTTATCATCATCTAGTTTTTCTTCTTCTTCTTCATATGAATGGTATGCATCTTCATCTTCTTCACTACTATGAATTAAATTTTCATCATCCTCACTCAAGTCTATATTAATTGGGTCACCACCTTCACCATGACTCGTTCTCATAGGCACGTAGCCTAAGTTATCAACTAAGTTACAATGAACATCTTGACTGTCCCGTAATACACATGTGTTAACTACTTATAATATTTGTCATAACAAAGTTAACAAACACATAACAAAGTCAACATACAAACATACATATTTATAAACATAAAAAAACATACTTATAATATTTATGATCAACAAAGTTAACATACACATTTGTCTGCATTTGTTAACTAATATCAACATATTGTTTCGAGTAAAAATTAACAAGTATAATTTCTAGCAAAACCGAATTAGAAAAGTGCGGTATTGTGTTTTACAATTAAATATCTTGAGTGTATCAAATTAGCAATAAGAATATCCCCGAGGATCACTGGGGATATTTCAGAATATGAAACAGAAAAATAGCCAAACACACGAGATTTATACGAGGAAAAGCCCTTAATCACTTAGGATTGCCGGCATAAAAACCTCGGGAGTTGACAATTGTCACTCTGCCTAGTTTATTAATATGAAATTGATCAAAATACAATGAAAGAGCACAATATGATCGATGCTAGCAGTGTTAGTGAGCTTGTGTAGTTGCCAAGAATGATGTGTGTCCTATATCGATCAATTGCCTCGGTATTTAAACAATGAAAAATCATTTAATCGATTAAGAACGGTCATAAAGCCATTGCGAATATCTCGGACACTTTCCATACGTGGGAGACTTTTTCAAAATAATGGTGTGAAGTCCTCCATATTGTCGCGTTCCATGATCATTTGGTTAGAATTCATTTTGACTCAAACCGTGATTATTGTTGAGCAATCCGTCAACCTGTCATTTACTGAAATCTCGGAAACAATATTAGGAATAAATAGAGCTAGATATTGGTTATTCAAAAATATATCCCTAAATATCCCTGATCCTGAAATATTCCTGGTAAATTTTAACACATAACAATTGCCCCCAATTTTTATAGTTAATGGTTTACAGCTGTAAAAATTCAAATTTTGAATTTAAAAATGAACGGCTTCTTGATTAAAGAACGGTTACGATCATGATACCAGTTATCGTGTGTCAGTTTTCTGCGAATATAATGATCACATATCCCTTCGCTCAATTCACAAATCTATTTTGATCATCTTCTCCGGTAAGTTTCTTGTTTCCATACTCTGTTTTTCTTCATTTTTAGTTAATAGAATGTCGAATTCTTCTTCATCTTCTGACTCCGACGAGTTCCTTGACCAAAATATTATGCCTTACACCAAGCAGAATATTTGTGTCTTTGATGATGACCACATCGACTCCATGCAACTGTCCCAAGCTTTTCCTGAGGCCATCTTTCGCCGTTTTGACCCTGCTCTCAAAGCATACCACAACTCCTCTTAGTGGGCATGTTTTCAGAAATATCCATTCTCTTTGGGTTTATCATTTCCTTTTCCTTCATTGATCTATGAGTTTTTCTATATCACTCGCCTTTGTTATCCTCAGTTGATGCCAATGAGTTGGCGTCTACCTGTTAACTTCATAGGCTGAACCAAAAGTATGGTTTAAGGATCAGAGTCCCTGAAACTTCTCATGTTTATCAACTTCGCACTCATGGTTACTCCCGATTTCTGCTTCAAAGGGAGGAGCCATGCCTCTGTTTTGGTTCATGGATTACTATGAACGAAGAAGAATGGCGAAATAAATTTTTCTTTGTTAAAAGAAGTTCTATCCCTGAGGGGAGGTCTCTTCCATCAGTTGGTTGTTAAAGGGTAAGACTTCTAGGTTTATTTTTTATTCATGGTTCAGTATTGATGGATAACTTATTTCTGTGATTTATTTTCAGCACCGAAGTTTGAATCGTTGGTTGCAAAAAATAGAGATACAGAGCAGAAGATCCAGGCCTTGTTGTAGCTTGAATAATAGGAAAGGAAATTTGGAGTATCCCTAAGGGCCGATATCCCCAATATATCCCCAAATCATAGTGCATCTTCTCAAAAATCCCACGCCCAAATGACTTTAGGTTCTTTATTTTTTATACTCATAGGTTAGTTGGCTTTTTTTGTTCTTATGATTTTATTCTGCTTACTGGTTTTTAGAGTCCGCATTCGATCTTGAAGATTTTAGTGGCTTTCTCACCATCAAGAAGGAGAAAATGAGCCCCGTTGCCCCCAAGGCCAGGATAATGCATACCCGTTCAACCAAAGCTTCCAAGAAACACAAAGGCATTGAGCCCATTAACGAACATGATATCACCGACTTCCTTGCTCCTGATCTTCTTCAAAAGGTTATTTTCAGGATATTCTTGTTATATTTTTATTATAATCTGACGTGTTTTATTTCTATAGGCTATCCTTAAGATTGCTGCTGATAATGAGGCTTTTGAAAAGCAAATTGAGGACTTAGAAGATCAAAAGAAGATCATTGCTGCCAAAGCTGGTCACTATGAGAAGGAAACCCACAAATTTAAGAAGCATGTTAAGGATAATGATGCAGCCCATAAGCTGAAGGTCAAAGCTATCATAGAGGGCACCAAGAAGCCTGCTGCTATTGCCATCCTCAAAGCTAAAATTCAGATGGCATAAAAATCCAAGCAGGAGGGAGCAGACTTGTGGGGGAAAGAACTTTCTGATTGGGCCAAGATTCTGACCAACTTAACCGGGGATGTTATGGAAGCTTCTGATGTGGCGACGACGAAGACAGCTAGCGTGATGGAGACGAGCAAAGCATTTGAAGGTGAGGATATGGGTGTTGGTGCTGGTGCAGGTGGTGATGGGCGATGAAGATAGAGTTGACAAGGTCTGAGCCCATCTTGTTTATGGTTCTTATTATGATGTTTTATTTTAGTATAAACAATGTTGTGATGGAAAGTCCCAGAATGTGTGGGCAGACAATTTTTAGATAATTCTAGGATATTTTAGATGGAGGGACCATGTGTTTTCCTGGCGAAGCCTAAAATATTCTCAGTAATTTGACTAACAGTTTCTGTATATGGCGAAGCCCAATATATTGACTTTGAATGTAATAGTTAATCTTTTGGTATATAGTTATGAATGTCTTGAGTTGACATGTTTTTGAATCTGGAAGATATTTTTGAGGGTATTTTAAATATCTTTAATTTTGTTGGATTAGTATTGGAATGTAAACACATTGCCTTATGTTTTATGATTATTCTTATTATTTTTCTCAAAGTGTTTTTCAGGATATTTTTGTTAATAGATATTTTATAACCAAGATATGATTGGGAAAATCTCGATTTATCCAGATCAGGATAATGAGTGCAAGTAAATCAAGAATATTACTATAGTCGATGTATTTTCTAGAACAAGAAATATGTGATATATACATATTTATATATGTACTAATTACTTAAGATTTTGTTAAAGAATTTAGATATTTCTAAGTGAAAATATTCTCAGAGATAAAAAAGGTTAAGAAATAGATACCAACTCCTTGGAACAGCAGATTTATTTCCGAAGCTTTCTTTATCCGTATTAAGACAATAAAACAGTTACATACCTCAATATCCTTAGATATGTTGTAGGCATATGCTATATTCCGAAATATTCTTAAGAGTTAGTTCCTGCACATATTCAAGAAACAAGAAAAATTGGGACATGCCCAATATACTGGAGACTGAGGCTGAAAATACTAGCGACAAGGCCGATTATACTGCGACTAAGGCCGAACATACTGACGACAAGGCCGAAAATACTCGCTACTAGGCCGAAAATACTGGCGACTAAGGCCGAATATAATGAAGACTAAGGCCGAAGATATTGGTGACAAGGTCCGGTTGTATACCATATGAATGCTATATTTCGGAGGATCCATCGTAATAGTCTTTGAAAATGAAATTGTCAGCCACTCATGCGTGTACTGGTGCCAAAATCTCCAATTATACATGGATAATACGGAGGATCCATGATTATAGCCCTCAATAATGAAATTGTGAGCCACTCATGCATGTACTGGTCCCATTATCTCGGACTATAATAAGATATACGTGCGCTACTGGCGAGGGTGTATGAACCCTAGTTCGTTTGAGAGACAAAAGTCCCTTGAGTTTTGATTTCAGGTCAAAACTTTGCAACCAGACATATACTCTCCGCATGGGTCTTCTACATAGTTTTGATTTCATGTCAAAACTTTGCAACCAGACATATAATCTCTGCGGGGGTCTTGATCAAGTTTTGATTTCAGGTCAAAACTTGGGATGAGACATATAGTCTTGTATCTTCTCCAGCCATACCTATAACATTAACGCTTTTGCATAGGTGGGAATCAGGAATCCTAATACCCCTCCAATGCTTTAGTTAGTACCAAGATATTTTCAAGATAAGTGTATAGATATATTCTAATTTTAAAAATATCGGATCACTTAAAATAAGAATATTTAATGGCAATGAAAATCATATAAAGTAAGTTTTAAGATGAATGGCATTCCATGCCCTTGGAAGAGGTTCACCCTCCATAGTGGTTAACTTGTATGCTTCTTTTCCGGCTTCGGATTCGATTTTGTAGGGTCCTTCCCATTTTGGGGCAAGCTTCCCATCTGTCGGGTTGGTGGTATTTTGAAATGCTTTTTTAGAACTAAATCTCCAATTTGAAATCTTCTGATCCTTATATTCTTGTTATAAGATTTGGCCATCTTTTGCTGGTAGGTTGCCATCCTAATCTTTGCAATATCCCTAATTTCATCAATGGTATCTATATCCTGAGATAATGTTTCATTGTTGGATTCTATAGTTTGTAAGCTTGTTCTTACAGTAGGGATAATCATTTCAGTTGGGAGTATAGCCTCAGAACCAATACTAATGAGAATGGTGTTTGACCAGTGACATTTTTCATGGTTGTTCTATCCGCCAATAGAACAAAAGGTAGTTCTTCAGCACACTTTCCTTTCTTGGATCCCAACTTCTTTTTAAGATTGTTTATGATAATTTTATTGCTTGATTCTGCTTGACCATTGGCTTGGGGATGTACAGGTGTAGAAGTAACCATTTTTATACCCTAGGCCTCACAAAAGTTTGTAGTCGATGAACTGAGACCCATTATCGCAGGTAATCTCAGCAGGTATCCCTAATCTGGTCAGGATATTTCTTTTTATGAATGAGATTACTTCTTTTTTCTTTGACCTGTACGAAAGCTTCAGCTTCAATCCATTATTAAAAATAGTCGGTCATGGCTAGCATGAACACTTTTCCTCCTGGTGCTTTAAGCAGTTTACCTATTATATCCATTCTCCATTTCATAAATGGCCATGATGAGACTATCGGATATAAAGGTTCAGCCGGATGATGAAGAATATTGCTATGTCTTTGACAAGCATAACATTTTTGAGCATAAGACATTGCATCTTTTCTCATAGTAGGCCAGAAATATCCTGTTCTTAGGGTTCTTGAAAGTAATGCTCTGCCCCTAGTGTGATTTCCACAATCTCCTTCATGAATATACTCCATCACTTCCAAACTTTCTAGTTTTTCTAAACACTTTAGTTATGGACCTGCTACTGATTTCCTATATAAGATATCCCGAATGATTGTGTATCTGTATACTCTAGTTTTAAAAGTTCTAGGATTTGTTTCTTCATCAGGTATTTTTCCTGTTTGAAGATAATCCTTGATAGGGATAATCCAGGATTTTTCGTGTGTATTCGTATCAACACTGTTTGGTTCAAGAATTTGATTTGTGTTTTCTATGTTTATCACTGGATTCAAGATATGTAAGATAGGGATATTGATATCATCAGAAATTTTAAGAGATGATTCAAGGTTTGCTAATGCATCTGCTTCAGCATTCTCTTCTCTAGGAACTGCGTGATATCAAAAGTGTAGAAATATCCCACTATATCCTTACAATTTCTAAGTATTTTTCCAGTTTGTCCCCTTTAACCGTATAGGAACCATTGAATTGGTTTGCTATTAGTAAGAAATCGACAAATACGTGGAGATTTCTTATGTTCATATCCCTGGCTAATTGAAGTCCTACTATTAAGGCTTCATATTTGGCTTCATAATTAGTTGCTTGAAATTAACAATTGATCGATTGGGGTATTATGTCCCCCTGTGGTGATTTTAGTATGATCCCTAATCCTGTCCCCTTACATTTGAGGCTCCATCGGTATATAAGATCCATTCACCACTGTCCTCATGTAGAAGTTTGACTTCCAAATCCACTTCTGGTTGAATATCACTACTAAATCTGCCACAAAGTCTTCTAATGCTTGAGACTTAATTGTTGTTCTTTTTTTCCTAAATTAAATCATAAGTGCTAAGCTTTACTAACCATTTAGCCATCCTTCCTGATAGCTCAGGTTTTCTTAGCACAGATTTAATCAGGTAATTTGTCTTAATTAGTATCCTATGTGTCTTAAAGTAATGCCTAAGTTTTGTTGAGGCCATAATCAAAGCTAGGATTAGCTTTTAGAGGTGAGAGTATTTAGTCTCAGCATCTAATAGGCTCTTACTTACATAGTATACTGGATGTTGTGATCTTTGGTAATCCTTAACTAACATAGCACTTACAGTAGTTCGGGATACTGCCAGATATAGTGATAGTGGTTCACCATCTTCTAGTTTCATGAGTAATGGCGGGGAGGATAAGTATTGTTTCAAATCCTGCAGTGCCTTCTCATGTTCTTCATCCCATTGAAACTTCTTATTCTTTTTAAGAATATCGTAGAATCCTTTGAATTTTTCATAAGATCTTGAGATGAATCTGTTAAGTGCAGCTATGCTTCCAGTTAGCCTTTGTACCTCTTTTATGGTCGCTGGGGATTTCAAGTTCATAATAGCTTGAATTTGTTCTGGGCTGGCCTCTATTCCTCTCTTAGTGACCATATATCCCAAAAACTTTCCTGATCTTACTCCAAAATGACACTTAGAATGGTTAAGTTTCATATTGTATCGATCCAGGATATTGAATGACTCTTGAAGATCCTTAAGATGATCCTTGGTAATCTTCTACTTAACTACCATATCATCGATATAGACCTCCATTGTGTCCCCCAGCTTATCTTTTAACATCATGTTGACAAGTCTCTAATAAGTAGCTCCAGCGTTCTTTAAGCCAAATGGCATTGCTGTATAGCAATATATCCCTATCGGCGTCATGAAAGCAGTGTCTTCTGCACCCGAAGGCTCCATTTGGATTTGCTTGAATCCTTCTGATGCATCCATGAAAGTCAGCATTTCATGTCCCACTGTTGCATCTACCATCGAATCTATATGTGGTAATGGAAAGGGGTCCTTTGGACAAGCTTTGTTAAGATATGTGTAATCTACACAAACTATCTACTTCCCATTCTTCTTTTGAACCATAACTACATTAGCTAGCTACCTTGGAAATTTTATTCCTCTAATCATTTTTGCTTTGAGAAGTTTTTCTAATTCTTCCTGGATGATTACATTTCTTTCGGGGGAGAATTTCCTTCTCTTTTGGTGGATAGGTTTAAAGCTTCTATCTATTCATAACTTATGCGTGATTACGTCTGAGGATATCCCTATCATATCCTCATGTTTCCACGCAAATGTAGAAATTCTAGATTTCAGGAAAGAAATTAATTTCTCCTCAATATCTTCGGAGATATCAGTTCCTATGAGAACTTAAGTTTCGAGATCCTCGGGATTTAGTAGTACTTCTTTTACTTCTTTTTCCAGGGATTCTTGATTATCCCCAAGGTTGCTCTTTGATTGTTATGTTGATGATGGCTTTGTTGTTTCCTTCATCGAAGATGAGTAACACTCCTTGGCTTCTTGTGGATCGCTATTGATCTGCACTACTCCCCATGGTGTAGGTAGTTTGACACACTGATGGTAAGTAGAGGGGACTGCCTTCATATCGTGTATACATGGTCTACCTAATATGATATTATAACAGGATAAAGGATCTATAATACAAAAGTGTTGCATAGAATTTACCCCTTGATATATACTGGTAGTTTAATTTCTCCAACAGTAGCTTTAGCTTCCCCGCTAAATCCAACTAGAACCAATGACTTAGTTGTAATCTCGAATTCAGGGATATTCATCCTTTTGAGTGTCTCCAATTGGATGATATTCACTGAACTTCCTCTATCTATGAGTATCTTGCGGACATAATGGTTAGCAACATATAAGGTAATTACTAACCCATCATGATGAGGATCCATATGTTTTCCCGGTCTTGTTCTTCGAATGATATCACAATTTCTGTGGTTAGGGCGAAGTCTTTGTTGGTCTCTCTCCATTTTCCATTTTAACCTCATTGGCATGTCTTCTGGCTGTAGAATAAGAGGTACCACATATGTCAGATCCTCCAGATATAAAATTTATTACCTTGGCATCATTTGGTGGTGATGCAGCTCTTTTTAGGAATCCATCAGGATCCTGCCTCCTTTCTTTCTTTTTGCCAAGCACTACCTTAGGGAAGAATTTGCTAAGCATGTAACTTATCTCTTTCCTCAAGGCAATACAACCTTCTGTTATATGTCCAAAGTCTTCATGGAACGCACACCATTTGGATTTGTCTTTCGCAACAAACTTCTTATCCTTAGGAGGCCACCTGGCTTTCTCTCCTAAATCCTGCATGGCACACATTAGTTCAGGAATTTCAACAGAAAAAAAATAATCAGATATCCTAGGATATTCTTCATCATCTTCATCCTCATCCATAGAATTGATCTTATGGTTGTCGGATTTGTAGTATGGATTGGGTTTGAATGATTTGTTGGTGGGCGAGTCCAACTTCCTTTTGTCCTGGTCATTAGGAGTGATGTAGTAATCCTCTTCTGGATTTCTTTATCATCTTCCAACCTACTGAACCTCAATGCACGGTTCCGGACTTCGTCCATATTCCTGCAAGGATTCATAACCAAGTCATCATAAGAGGGTGAGTTTCTCTGTAATCCTATCTTGAATGCTTGGACAGCCGTCATGATATCAAGGGTAGGGATATCCAAGGATTCTCTGCCAAGCTTTTTGACATAACTCCTTAGAGATTCATCGGGTCCCTGTGTTATCCTGTAGAGATCACTAGTCAATCTCTCAAATGTACTGCTACGTGAAAACTGATTATTAAACAAGTTAATCAAATGAGCAAAATGATGTAATCGAATAAGGAGGAACATTGAGTAGCCATTTCAAGGCTGCTCCGGTTAATGTTGAACCGAATTCCTTGCACAAGCAAGCTTTTTTCAGATGTGGAGGAATAGGATTGGTCTCCATTCTTTCCTTGTATTGTGCCACATGTTCTTCAGGATCCGTGGTTCCATCATATAGCTTCATTGTGGGAGTTTGAAATCTTTTCGGGTGTAACATCAGTTCCGGAACAGTAGTTCTGAACAGTAGGAAAGTACTGTAGATACTGGTACGGAAAGTGTTCGTGTAATATTCTGTGTTAATATTATATGAAACAACTGATGTTAACAGTGCAGAAACTCAAAACTGACCAACAACATACGCAGATACAATACTAAATATGTTTAAACATGTTAAACAAGGACATGATACTATGTACGAATGTTAGTTAGGACCTTATTATGTATAAACATATGTGAGGAAATCCAAACTAAAACCATAACGAATGTCGTTAAATGAATATTAAACATACGGTATATTCGTGTGAGTGACGATTTGCATTAATATATTTGCAAGTTTAACGTTTTGAATATCTTATAATTAAAAAACCATATTGGAAAGTAATGTGTTCGTCGTGTTCGAAAAGGTGACGATTCGTTCGAATACGCGCGAAAACGATACGATCCGATGAAACAATAAAAATAAACGTTTTTGAAATTTTAAAAATAAATAAAGATATTTAATTAATTTATTAGATATTACTAATTTAAGAAGTTTCAACATTTCCATTCTTATTAAGTCACGAAATGTAACGAAAAACGACGAAAACGACGCGTGAAACCGAAACCGAACGCACCCGAACGACCCGGGTTATAAAATCACATAATATCTTCTACTTCTCCACACTTTTGCTGATCCAAGACCTCTCCCCCACCCAAATCCCGTTTTCCCGTCTCCCTCTCCATTTCACAACTTCAAACCTTCATATCTCTCTCATTTCTACACCAAATTCGACGTTCTAGTAGTCAAAATGACCGTGGGAACGAGAGGAACATAGCAGTACAGACGATTGGGGCTGAAACGAGCAGATGTGGTTGCAGTTTTAGAGAGAAGCTACGGAATTTGAGGGTTTTTCACTATTCCGGTAAGGCAAGCTTCTAAATCGTTTTTATCACTTCAAATCAGTTAGGATAAAACTAACACGACTCTAGAAACATGTAGATCATGAAGAGATGAAGAAATAGAGCTTTGAATCACCAAAAACGGACCAAAAATGAGCTCAAACGAGCTGATTTAGTGGCTGCCCCTGTTTGGTAAGTTCTTGAACGACCAGCAGCTATTTCAGTCGATTTTTGAGCTGTAAAACCCTACGATCTTGCACCAAAACGAGTTAGGAAGCTTAGGTACACATTAGATTGAAGTTTAGAACAGTTGGGAATCGATTTGGAGCTGGATATTGGCAAAAATCGAGGGGCTAAGGGGCTGTCAAACCTACTGTCGACCGCAGCAATATGGGATGGACCTGGACCGTTGTCTCATCGATATTACTGAACTTATGGCCATCAATATTGCTGTTGGTTGTCAGGATTAGCTAAATTCAGGTCTCCCAAGTACCCAGAACTTGGAACCAACCAAAACCAGCAATAATTGAGTTCATTAGAAAGGTTTTAACATGGGTTAGTCGATTGTGAGCCATTAGGATTTCTAAGTTTTTAAACCGGTTGTGTTGTTCATCGAAACTAAGTTTTTCAAACAAAAATCTTTTCTAAACTAATCTAACACTTAAACAAGTGTTTCATGTAATCAATTGGGCTTAAAACACCTAAGTTTGCTTAATGAAATACAAAGTAAAATTGTTAACATAAAAAATGGTCCAAGTTGACTATTTTGAATTGTTAGCCGATTTTAGGATCATCAAACCTAATAGTTTTCAACATTCAATATTTCTAAATCATTTTAAACATATAAATTCAAGTTTAGTCATCAAATGGGACTATCACCCATGGGTTGTGAATGATAAAAAGGTTAAGGATCAAGGATAGTTAATTTATTAAAACTTAGTATGTTAGCCGAATGGATGCAAATCAAATACAAAGGTTTTGTGTAAACAAATAAGCTAAGTACATTGAGAGTGTCAAACGAACTAAAGCACTAAGGGTTCATAGAGAATATTTAACTTAGAATAACTTAGATAGTTTATAGCAAAACATTCATAAGTATATAGGACACGTAGTTGCACACCGAGACCAACACCCTATATACGTCAACTTCAAATACTTATAGTATTCGAATAATAACAAATCAACACAGGTGCTGAAGATACCTAACTTACAACAAATGAGCGCGCATATTTTCTTGGTTGAATCATAAGAGCTACAACACAGGTGAGTTCATTGCCTTTTTTTTTCTAAACATTTTTGTTTTATAAACGCGGGGCTGAGAAGCATGCGTAAATTATTTTCCTTGGATTATATTTACTTAAATGTTTTTACTTCATATACACTTTACATGTATAATTGTTACCCTAGATTATGTCTAGGTAGACTGATTTCAGTTTTCAAAGAACTATTTTCAAAGAAATATTTTCAAAGATCTATTTTCAAAGAACTATTTTCAAAGAACTATTTTCAAAGAACTATTTTCAAAGATCTATTTTCAAAGAACTGTTTTCACAGATCTATGTTCAAAGAACTTCTAGGTGGCTGTCAGTCGTATGTCGATCAAGACCACGTGTAAAACAACCAAAAGTCCCGACACATACAGTAGACCTTGAGGGTCATGCTGATATAGGCATATCGTAAAGTCCCGACACATACAGTAGACCTTGAGAGTCATGCTGGTATGGGCACATCGTAAAGTCCTGACAAATACAGTAGACCTTGTGGGTTATGCTGATATGGGCACATCATAAAGTCCCGACACATACAAGTAGACCCTTTTGGGTCAAGCTTGATATGGGCCACGTGTGAGATGATATAGACTGGACACCACCAATAACTAAGAACCTTTGATTGTTATACTAGTCTACTCGAGTTGACCAAGGCCCAAGCATTAGGACTTAGACTTTAATTAAATGTTTATTTATTCATTTATTTAAGCATTTTAATTAACTATTATCTATATCTGCCATGGTTGTCGCATGCGTGTGATGTTGGTTGAGAGTGAAACACTTAATTATCATTAACAACAATATGTTATGTGGTTCGGTATGTGGTGGGCTGGCGGTAAGCTGACCCTACGTATGCCCTATATATAAGCATACTTGGCTGGATAGCATAGGTGGTTGTTAGTGAGGTTAAGGTTGTCATTTCGGGTGTTCAAAGGTAGTCATTTTCATATTGTACAAAGGATAACATTTAAAGATGGTTCAGAGGTTAACATTTTCATATTATTCAAGGTTTTCAGTTCAGTGTGTGGGGTGAAACGCTTAATTATCATTAACAAAAACATACTATGTGGTTTGGTATGTGGTGGGCTGGCGGTAAGCTGACCCTACGTTTGCCCTATATATAAGCATACTTGGCTGGATAGTATAGGTGGTTGTTGGTGAGGTTAAGGTTGTCACTTGGGCAGTTTGTACAAATTTATTTTTCAATAACAAAACTATATGAACTCACCAACCATGTGTTGATTTTGTTTTTATTACATGCTTTCTCAGGTGACGTACAGGATTAGATTAAGATTGCCAGATGCATACTAGGATGCCAGGATAGTGGACCTAGTAACTGTTGGAAGCACATATTTTGTTGTGGAGGGTGAATCATTTGATATCTTGTACGATCACAAGATAACCGACTTATGATTCTATTGGATATGTTGCTTAGTTAAATTATCAAACATGACAGTTGTAGTTTAACATTGAAACTTCTAGTTAATTATCATTGTGCTTTAATTATTCTCAAATATTGTGCTATGTTTACAATCTAATCACTCCGATTATCATCCTGATATCACGCCCCGGGACCATTCCACCCGACGGGACATTCGATCCGGCTCGCCGATCGGAGAATAACTATAAGTGTTACCAGTAATGGGGGTTGGGAGCGATGTCCTGGAATAAGAATATTATCCCGAGATATCCCCAGATCTTGGGATCCTGACGAAGTGCCGACGCTGGTTTGCATAGGAATAAAGTCCCCAGAATGATTCCCGGAAATCCCTGATGTTCCAAAATCAAGAATCCTTGGAGCTATTGGTGTAGTAACTTCAACTTTCTTGTTTTTTTCAGCCTTTAAGCTTTCCATTTCTCTGATAAGTGTTTGATTCACCCGTTGTTGGTCTATCATCTGCTTCTGTACTCGTTGAAACATACTCAGAATATCATGGTTAGAAACAAGTACAAGGGCAGTCTTGGTCATTCTCGTTGAAGGAACATTTTCGGCTACAAAAGTAGTCTTTTTTTCCAGAATTCTCGGGCTTCTTCGTGAAAACAAGAATCTGCGAGGATACATTACTAGTAGTAGCAGAAACAGATGGTAATGCAGATGTTGATCTCAGTTGTGAAGCCATTTTTCATTATATTTCTCTAGAAAACGCCTTTAAACAAAGTTTTTGTTACAAAAAAACACAAGTTGCCCCACAGTGGGCGCCAAATTGTTTCAGGTAAAAATTAACAAGTATAATTTTTAGCAAAACCGAATTAGAAAAGTGGGGTATTGTGTTTTACAATTAAATATCTTGAGTATATCAAATTATCAGTAAGAATATCCCAGAGGATCCCTGGGGATATTTCAGAATATGAAATAGAAAAATAGCCAAACACACAAGATTTATACGAGGAAAAGCCTTAATCCCTTAGGATTGCCGTTATAAAAACCTCGGGAGGAAACAATTGTCACTCTGCCTAGTTTATTAATATGAAATTGATCAAAATACAATGAAAGAGCACAATATGATCGATGCTAGCAGTGTTAGTGAGCTTGTGTAGTTGCCAAGAATGTTGTGTGTCCTATATCGATCATCAATTGTCTCGGTATTTATACAATGAAAATACAAGTAATGGATTAACAACGGTTGATAAGCCGTTGCGAATATCTCGGACACTTTCCATACGTGGGAGACTTATTCAAAATAATGGCGTGAAGTCCTCCATGTTGCCGCGTTCCATGATCATTCGGTTAGAATTCATTTTGACTCCTTCCATGATTATTGCTGAGCAATCTGTCGACCTGTCCTTTCCTGAAATATCGGAAACAAGATTAGGAAGAAACAGAGATATTGGTTAGTCAAAAATATATCCCTAGATATCCCTAAATATCCATCCCTGATCCAGAAGTATTCCGGTAAATTTTAGCACACAACACATACTAATATCAACATATAAACATATGTTGACTAATCTCAAGATATAACTTTAATAAGCATCAACATACTTGTAAAATTTGTCATAACAAAATTAACACACATACAAACATGCATCTGTATTTATATACCTTTGATAAGCATCAACACATGTATATCTTCAACCTTAAAATTAAGAACATAGCTTTAAATCTTCAAAAGATCAACAAATCTTCAACCCTAAAATTAGATCATATAAAAATGTTAACAAAATACAACTTCAAAAACAATCAAAATGTGGGTATAGAAGAAACTATCAATACAAAACACTCCAAATGATGTCAAGAACAACAAAGATTAAAAACACTCAAATGCCCTAAAACTACTAATATTTCATGAAAAACCCTCAAATAATCACTACAAACACTCAAATAATCACTCAAATTGAAGAAAAAGATGAGAAAAAAACGACTAACCTGCATCTAGAACCGGAATCACGTATTTGAGGAGAGAACCTGGGAAAACGACGAAAATGAGGAGTCTGTGTATTAAAATCGACATTTATATCTATAGCGACAACATGTCGTCGCTATAGATATAAGCAAAACGACAACGTTTAACTTAATGAGCCTTTTATGGATTTAAAAATCAAAAATACCTATAGCGATGACATGTCGTTGCTAAACTTTTCATCACTTTTCATCAGGAGCCAACTTATCCCGCCAATAGATTGACCTATGGCGACGACATGTCGTCGCGATTGTCAGAAATAACTTTTCTGATTTATTAAATTTCAATTATGTAGATATTTCTGAAATGCCAAAAAAATTACACAATTACTTATAGTGACGATATGTCGTCGCTATAAGAAATTGCATATTTATAATTTATCAATTATTTTATTTGTAGCTATTATAAAATAATAATAACATAATTATGTAATTTTAATATAATATAATATTACTATATAATAATATTTAACATAATTACTTATTTGTAACTATTATAAATAATATAATATAATTTAATTAATTTAATATAATTTAATATAATTTTAATATAATATTACTATACTAAAAACAAAAACATAATACTAATAATATTATTTTTATAATTTTAATATAGTTTACTGAACTAAACATAAAAACATGCATGTGCATAGATACCTACATATACACATATACATACATGACATACACACATAATTAAAAGTAACATTATAGGTGACATTACATGTGCATACATGTGCATCTAACGACACACATATACATACATGACATACAATCATAATTACAAGTAACATTACAGGTAATATTACACGTGCATACATGTACATATAACGACCACATATACATGCATGACATACACACCATAATTACAAGTTACATTACACGTAGTATTGCTCGTGCATATAACGACACACATATACGTACATGACATACATATACACATAATTAAAGGTAACATTACACGTGCATACATGTGCATCTAACGACACACATAGAGTAGAAATTGACTTTGTATACAAACATAGTTACTACATACATGAGACACACATAGAATTACAAGTAACATTACTCGTGCATACATGTGCATCTAACAACACACGTAGCTAACTTTGTTGTTGGTGATTGACAAGATTGTCAGTATACTTAACTAAGATCTTTTGTAGCTACTTTCTTCCTCACGTTATGTTTTACGCATTTAAAAGAAATGATTGTGATATTTGTGAGAGTGAATGTGATACATCTGAACATGTAAAGTATAAATTGACTTTATATACAAACATAGTTACTACATACATGAGACCACACATAGAATTCTAACGACACACATAGAGTATAAACTGACTTTGTATGCAAACATAGTTATTACATACATGAGACACACACATAGAATTACAAGTAACATAACGCGTGCATACATGTGCATCTAACGACACACACACATAGAATTCCAAGTAACATTACATGCATACATATACATGTGCATCTAACGAAATATAACTAACTTTGTTGTTGGTGATTGAAAAAATCGTCGTTATACTTAATCAAGATCTTTTCCAGCTGCTTTCTTCTTCACATTATGTTTCACCAATTTATAACAAAAAATGATTATGATCTTTTATGATAGTAATGTGATAGATTTGAACATGTAGAGTATAAATTGACTTTAGTAGTAAATATAGTTTTTACAATCTTTTGTATGTAAACTTAGTTACTAAAAAAATCAACACGTACAAATAAAACAATAAAACTATTTATTTATAACTAATGAAACATGTGAAAAACACAAGTATTAATAAATATAAAACATCAACACGTACAAATATAACAATAAAACTATTTATTTATAATTAATGAAACACATGAAAAACACAAGTATTAAAAAATAAAAAAATCAAGACGTACAAATAAAAAAAAAACTATTTATTTATATTTAATAAACATACGAAAAACACACGTATTAATAAATAAAAAAAATTAACACGTACAAATACAAAATAAAATTACTTATTAATAATTAATGAAACATATGAAAAATGAAAGTATTAATAAATAAAAAAACTAACATGTACATATAAAAAATAAAATTATTTTTTTATAATTAATGAAACATATGAAAAATGCAAGTATTTATAAAATAATAAGCATTATAAATCAAAAATATATGGATATAAATAAGAAATTCCTGCCAAATAAAATCAAAAAATGAATAAATATTAGCGACGACATGTTGTCGCTATATAGTTATTTCAAATAATTTTCCTTTTTCTATTGAATCCAATGAGCGGGGAATTTTTTTTTGGCGGGGCAATGAAATAAATAGCGACGACATGTCGTCGTTAACAAGTGGATGCTGTTTTTTCCTATTTTCACTGTTTAAAAGAAAATCAAAAAACTGAATAAATTCTGTTTTTAGCGACGACATGTCGTCATTAATAAGTTTTGTGAAAAAAGACTTTTTCCCTTTCGTTGACCGGCGAGTTATATGTGTACACGTGTAAAAAAACGGAAAATTTATGTGTCATCTATTGCGCGACATGTCGTCGCTATAGTAAAGTTGTAGCAACGACAATTGTCGTCTCTATAGATGTCGATGTAACAGAATTCTTTTCTTGTAGTGTAAATTTATCGCTCCACTACCATCACCGCTTGTGCCGCTGCCACCCAATGTTGCCGCACCTCACAACCCATTCAACCATGTACCTTGAGGCCTAATCAATCTTCAATGGCAATGAGGACATGAAAACCGAACCTCAACGGTCTTTAGACTAAACTCGATAAAAACAGATGCAGAAAAACTTACAGTAATTTTAGCAAAATTTGACAGAAACCATTCTCCTTATATGGTTAGGAAACCGAAAGACATAAATTCCAGACAGAGAATCAAAAGAAACAAGGTGTGAAAGGTCAGTTTATGTAACAAAGGAATTACGTCCTTTAACCGCCAGAATATGCACGGATCCATTTGATGCTTAGGGGTGGCAAGGCCCTACTCAACTTTATTAATTAATGTAAAATTT